>RJWT010021909.1:0-17404 GCA_004365215.1 Cuniculus paca
TGGACAGTGCTCAGTCCTGACAGATGGTGCTGTGGGGAGTCCTTCACAGTTAAAAATTTTATTTATTTACTGCTATGAGCTATAATTGCGAGCAATTTAGCCTTCTGATCTCCAGCTCCCATGGGAAAGTGGTTAATAAAAAAAAGTGGGGAAGTTGTCATCCTTGTAATCTTCCAAAGAACACAAACTATCTACGAAGAGATTGTGGTTCCATTCCCATTTCTGAATCCTTATTATGTACCTTATTTCCACTCGACTCATCCTCTTAAAAAATATAAGGCTTGGAGTCTGTTTTTGATTCTG
This sequence comes from Cuniculus paca, assembly GCA_004365215.1. Taxonomy (NCBI): domain Eukaryota; kingdom Metazoa; phylum Chordata; class Mammalia; order Rodentia; family Cuniculidae; genus Cuniculus; species Cuniculus paca. The sequence goes on from RJWT010021909.1 coordinate 304, forward strand.
AAGTTTCAATATCTATCTGAAACTCTATGTGTCTATGATAATTTTTAGAGTTACCCAGGTAATGTGCAAAACAATTTGGAATGTTCAACCTTACGGTGACATTTAACATCATAGAGAGCCTTTATTTAGACTGTAATATCTATAAGAAAGATGACAGCTCTGAACAGTAGTTAAAATGTAAAAGAATTTATCAACCTTCTATTACCTGCAAATTTATGAGTATTTGAAAGTTGCAAGCAAATTCGTAGGCCCGTGTTCACTGGGTGGCCTTTAACTTGAAACAGATCTGTGACAGAACTCTGTCTTTGAAACTTGGCATTTTAATGAGGTTCCATTCCCTTTGAACAAAGGTAAGGAAGGCTAGCAAAAAATGCCATGTCTGGTAGACACTTGATAGTTTTTGTCCTGGACAGGGTTGGGAGGGTTGGTTATGTTAGAGCCCACATACTTCTATCTCTTCCAATACCCAAAAGACTTTCACGCACAGGTCAACTCCTCATGTCCTTCAGTACCCACTTGTATCTAAAGATAAGAAAGTAATGGACTTATCCAAACTTATGGCATCACATTACCAATTCATTTTTTTCTGACATTTCAAAGTGATCTTCTACCTTTGTGACCTTTAGAACAATAGATTATTTATGTAGGTATTTCACAAGATGTACAGAGCATTAAAGTTACTGAAGCATTTTGTGAGCTGTTGGGGATAAGGGGAAGACTCAAGTGTAAGAGAAACGCTGTTCCTTTTTTAGTTACTTTGAAATGGCTTAAATCATCTCCAGAATAAAGGTTATACTAATAAATGTCTCATTTGTTTTAAATGCTCTGAAATGTGAACACTTCCATGGAACATATAAAATCATATACAGTAAATGGGCTGTGGTGAGATATTGTGCATTTCAATAATTCCTTTTGAAGTTGCTCTTTTATTCTCCTTCTCCTTGATCAAGTTCTAAATTATAGTACCATAGGGGCAAGGAATATAGTGTAAGGCAGATACCAGTATTTTTTGCTTGAAAATAGTATGAAAATTATAGTGACTCAGAATGGGTTTTTCATTGTTAGCAAGGCATAAAAGAGATGCTGTGAAGTGGCAATATGTTTTCTCCAACACGTTCTTCTACCACTTCCTCCTCACCCATTAGGAATAGCAGGCTACCTATAATTTTCCAACTATGTCATGTCTTTGCACATGCCTTTTCTAAAATGTTCATTCCCCTAGTTATCTTGTTATCTTTGTATTTTCCTTGGAAAAAATGACTATTCTGAAAAGCAACTGCAAGAAAATTAATCAAAATCTTCAGTATAATCTCTCTCAGAAAATGCTTAAATAATTCATTCTGATATCAAACTGTGAGCCGACAAACCTTGGTTTTATGTTGTATTTACTGTAAAACTCTATATGAGCCTTTTACCCAAGGTTATCCAAAATATGAAAATACAGAAATCAGTTCCATATGCCTTTCGTAAAAATTATAAAGATATGTGCCAAAATATTTTAAAGTAGTTTTTAGCACAATATGTGTTCAACAATTGTTAGCTATTTTTTATTATATCTCTGTCATCACACATTTCATGCAACATGAAAATTATGTGAAACCTCTGACACTGTAAACATTTCAGCCCTTTGTGTCCTGTGTGGAATGATAATTATCCTTTTGTACTAATCTAATTCAAAACTGTGTTGCTGCTCCTTTGGCCTTATCATTTGTACCAGTGCTCTCTGCCTTCCAGCTTTCATCAATCTCTCAAGGACTGTTCGTGCTGATTTCTTGTTTTCCCTAACAAAGGTTGGTTCAGTTAGGGAGCAGCCCTGTTTTGTCTTTTTCTCCAAACATTATGAAATGAAATTCTCATTCACTGGAAAAGTTTGATTTATCTATATTTTATATCCAAATAACTTGTGTGTTCCATGGCATTTGTTTATCATCCAGAAAAAATAGCTCAAAGAGTGACAAAAGTTAGCCTGCAACATTTTTTCACAAGTGCATCTGTTCAATTACTTATTCAAACTACAGGCACCATACTAAAACACCAATTTACAGCAGATGCATAAGGTAATCCTAGACCTGCTCCCCTTTGGTATTTAATGAAAGCATTGTTTTCAGAAAAGAAAACAAAAATCAGAAAGGCTACTGACATAAACTAAAAAGGAAAATTAAACTCAGAAGTAATTATTTAGACTCCTGAATACAGCTATGTCACGTCCCATCTTTATAATATAGTAAGTAATAGGTTTTATTATTAGTAGTACTCATGATAATAGCTGCTGTAATACTTTGCTTATACTTGGTTGTGTGTAGGTTCTGTCAGCTTACAATGGAAGAGTGCTACTCCTACACTAGACAAGAATCCTAATTTGAAAAGAGGCATAATACCATACCGCAATACTGATGTAAAGAATACTCCATATATGTTTATACTCCATATGTGTTCTGAGTGCATAGCATAATATTGACACTATGGGAGAAATTTAGTTACAGTACTGAACAACACAGATAAATTCTATGTACTCATAAGTCTCAAATTTTAGAAGTATAGGACAATCCTGAGTCTGGAAAATGGTAAAAATACAAGTTACTTTTTCTTTCACTCTTTCTGACATTATCTGGGAACTCAATGCTTTGGGTACAAATCCAAATAAAAGATAACTTTATATATAAAATATGGAAACACTTAGTCTGGAAGTTTACAACTTGACATGTAGGAAAATGGAAACATTTAGTCAAGAGGTTGAAAGATATTCAGAACACAAGCGTTATCTTCAATTACTTGAGAAATATCACATAGTAAAAAAAGTACTATCATACAGGATTTTAAAGAAAACTATCAAGATCAGTTAAGGATACACATTATTAATATAAAAATACACATTACTTAATATAAAAACTTCTTTCTCATAGTCAATATCATGTTTCTCATGGGATCAGGAACCAGATCTGTCTTAGTCCAATGAACTTTATGCTTATGACACCAGGGATATATGGTAAACTTCAATAAATACTTATTGACCAAAGTAAGGAAGAATTGACTGACTGGGTGAAGAATAATATAATGAGATGAGCTGCTTCATAGTGTTGCACCTGTCCATTCACTTAAGATTTTCAAAAAGCATGATTGACTTTCTCTTCAAAGTGTCCAATAACTGGAATATTTTATTTGTATTTGATAAGGGCTAATTGACCTTCAAGGATCTATTCACCACTTGATGTTTACATCTTTTACATAATTCTATACTTTATCATAGGTTAATTTTCCCCTTTCCTTTCCCTTTATTATTTTTTTCAATTTTCAACACGGAACTTATCTCCATTTAAATCAACATTACGGTGTTCCGCTCTATTAGTCTCTTAATCTCTTTGCTAATTCCCATATGCTACTGAATCATTTAATTAAGGGCTATACTGCTGTGTGGCTGAGGCTCAGACAACGTCCTTTCCTGCTGTGAGAACACCCAGGCACCAGGGAGCATGGAGGGACTCACTTTGTCTGGGTTTTAGAAAACTCAGCCTATCTTACATTTCTGGAAAACTTTCTTTAAATCAGATGCATACGTGCATCAAAAAGAATCAAATTTGTAGAACTATTGAAATTTACTCCATGGTTTTTCAATCAGAAAAAGTAGAGTAAAATGATTATTCTAAAATATGGAAATTATATTTTGTAAAGTGCTTAATACACTGCTAGGAAGAGTTCATAACTGTTATGCTTTCTGTCTAGGTAGCTGCCCAAGCCTCATGTAGTCACAGAAGTGGCTGAATCTAGCATTTGTTGTCTAGCACTGGAATTGGCAGTGGGAGTGCTGCACCCATCTAGGGGTGGAACAAATATGCAATGTAAGGTCAGGCATGCTTTTTCCTCTCTTTTGTGCTGTTTGTTCTTGCCACTTGCAGTCAGGCTACCCCTCCACCATGCCACCCTGACTTGCAACCAGCAAGGTATAGACTGAAACCCTCATAACTGTAAGACATAAACCTTTCCCTCCCTCATTTTGGGTGTCAGATATTTTGTCTCACCAATGAGAGAAAAGTAACCAAGACAGAATTTGGTACCAGGAGTGGGGTCATTACTGTGACTGTACCTGACCATGTGGATCAAGAGCCTTTGAGAATACTTGTGGGAAGGGTTTGGAAAGGTTCAGAGATGCTACCCGAATGCTAAGAGCTGGAATAGTTTAGGCTGTTCTGCATGGGAGATTCTGGCCAAAGCTCAGAAGACCAGAAGGCTGATAGAAAGCCTGCCAGTAAAGACCAGTCTCAGGAAGTTTCTGCTGGAAAGAAGGACTGCATTGGTTGCTGGACTCCAATGATCTGTGTTATGGCTTAGCAGAAAGTTTGTCTGCATTTCACTCACGTCCAGAGACTTTGCCTGAGACTGAGATTAAAAGTGGTGGACTGATTAATCTGTCAAAAGAAATTTCAAGGTAGTCAAATGTTGAGGTGGTGGCATGGTTATTGTTGGGGGCTTTTAGCCAGATTTATGTTGCAAATCAAGAGCAAGGAGCCCAGCATGGTGATTTAAAACATTGTGAGTTTGGTCGGAAAGTTGTGGACTATAAAGATAGAGCTGAAACCTCAATTGCTGAGAAGCGACAGAGAAATCAAAAAGATGGGCTGGGGGCATTCAAGGAAGCATTGAGGTTCCCACCTTTTGCAGCCTCAAAACTGCAAAAGCCTCACTTTGCCCTGGGGAGAAGCTGCAGAGCACCACATTCCAGAATGATGGTGGAGGCCACATGAGGTTCCAAAATGGTGTTGACATAAAGAATCTGTTCCTCATAATGAGGTTCAGAGTCCCCAGCAATCCAGGCATTCGACCTCTATGGCCAAGAAAGAAGAAAGCTTGGCTGCTGCTCCAGCTGGCAGCAGACCTTGGCAGCATCTACATGGCTCTGGTTTTAGGCACACAGAGAATGCATGCCTTCTGAGGTTAAAGAAGGCTTCCACTCTGATTTCTGAGGGCCCAGGAGGCCAGACAGTGTGCCCCTCAGAGGGCAGTATGTGAAGCTGTGCATTGGAGAACCCAGAAGTGGATCATCTAAGGAAAGCTGCAAAGATTGAGCAGAGTGGGCAAAAGAGAGCATCCATGGAAGCTATAACCCCTGGAAGTGCCATGGGGGTGGAGTCACTTAAGCCTTTTGGAGCTTTCAACCAGACTGCTTCAGATGCTGAGTGTGGAACTCCAGGACTTAACGTTTACCCTGTGGATTTTGGACTTCCTTTGGTCCCATTCCTTTGTATCCCTCTGTTTGTAACCTTTGGAATGGTAATGTATATCTTGTGCCATTGAATATTGGAAGTGTTCAACTTTCTTTTCATTTGTACAGGGGCATGCAGCTAAGAGTTTGCCTTAGATCTTGGAGGAGACTTGGGACTTGAACTTTTTAGCAATGTTGAAACTGTTAGGACTTTGGCAACACTTGGAGATGGACTAAATATCTTTTGCATAAAAGATGTGCATGAGTCTTTGGGGGGCCAGAGTGTAATGTAATGTGTCTAGGTGGGCTTCCAAGCCTCATATAGTCATGGAAGTAGCTGAATCTAGCTTTTGTGATTGTTTTGCTGTTTGGTGCTGGGATTGTCAGTGCGACTGCTGCATCTGCCCAGGGGCTGAGCCGGTATACAATGTAAGGTTGGGAAGGAGGTGTACTTTTTCCTCTCTCTTTTGCACTGTTTGCTTTTTCCACTTGCAGTCAGCCTGCCTCTCCACCATGCCACCTTACCATGGAACCAGCTAAGTATGGACTGAAACCCCCAAAACTGTAAGACATAAACATTTCCTTCCTTCATTTTGGGTTTCAGGTATCTTGTCTCAACGATGAGAGAAAAATAACCAAGACAATAACCAAGAAGCAGCTTAATTGTCTACCAAATATCTCACTCTGAATAAGAGTAGCCTCAGCAAACTTCAGATTTACTGCCAGGAAGATAAGCATGAAGTAAGTTGTACTTCAGTTTTATCTCATTATTTACAAGTAACTCTGCTAGATATTTTCAAAAAGCAAATGTTATCTTTCAACAATTCAATAAAATGCAATGAAGTTGTATATGCTTTTTAATTTACCAAAGACTTGTTTTACAGACTAGAGAGTTGATACAAATTTAAAACATGTAAAATGCTTTGTATATTGTTGAAAAGTTTTTGCTTTTCTCATAGTCTATTATGGATTACCTAATCTACTTTAATACCATACATGCAATAATAAAACTGATGAAAAGTTCATGATTCCTTTATGCTTATTTCTTAACAAGATGTTCTGAGTAACATGTTACATCACCACTATAAATACTCAGAAAAATACAAAACACAAAGTTACTGGAACAGCTATCTCAAAACAGATTAATAAGGGAAATGATCATTTTCTGAATTACTTAGAATACACCTAGAATATTATATGTCAGCTGAGTTCATCACAAATTAAGAGAGTGATTAAGTTCTTAGCTGTTCTCCTCATGTTTTTAAAGGAACTGAAAATCATGAATAATAGAACATATTTGAAAGAACTGGCATTTAATCCGACACAGAAAAGAAACCTCAAAAGGTTATGACAGACTTCAATTTTCAGCTTCAACATGTACACAACTTGAAAGTTATCAATTAAACCCTTACGATAAGGAAAGGTTACAACAATTAAATAATAACTTTATTTGGGGCCATTTGTGAATAGAGTTTGCAGGGCAAACCAGCACTCTGAAATCTGTGGAGACAGGCAAATCTCACTGAATCAGGTAAAATTCTGGTAACATACAGCAGAAGCTGATGAAGCTATAAATAAGTACAAATATTTAAATGGTAACTTTGAAGAACTGCTAGAGGCTGATGGTGAGTTAGTGTTAAGGGAGTTTCCACACTTTCATGGGTTTAATCTCCAGAAATCTCATCAAGTTCGTATAGTAAATGTTCTGGAAAAATCCACATATGACTCTGACAGGAGAAAAATAAAAGTAGTGAATATGCTTCTCTGTAACTCTCCAGAAGTAAAGGGTATTTTGTAGTCTTCTCCTAAGTCTCAGGGAAAGGGTATTCCTTTACATCCAGTCAAATATAGTTTTCCTGTACTATCTAAATGGGATTGAGAGAGCTGTAGAAAAGGAATATTTATAAAAGATCATAAGCAAGAACAAAGACTCACTAAAATATTAAACTGCAAATGAAAAATGAAATAAAATTTTCTTCACCAAAACTCATCACTACACCAATACTAGACGATAGAAGAAAGTTTATAAAATAATACTGTCTGAGAAGTACTTAAAAAACTTCTAAGTCAAGAAGAGATACAAAGAAAGGATAACAGAAATTCAAGCCACCAACCTCCATACCCACAGCAAACATGAAACAAATCTCAACTCCTAATCAGATTAACATAATCCTTACACTTGAGGCTTGTGTTCCTCAGTTCCTATTATACAATGCTTGTCCACTTTTGAAGAAAAAAAAAATAAGGCACATCAAAAGGCTAAAATGTAGTCTAAAGAGCCAAAGCAAACATGAGAACAAATTCAGATATGACACAGATGTTTGTTTCAATTGTCAGACAAGGAATGTAAATAATTATGATTCAAATATAAAAGCTCTAAGGGGAAAAATAGACACAGTACAACCAGATAATATAAACAAGAAGAATGGAAGTTAAGATAAGAAATCAAAAACAAATGATAAAAATCAATGACACTGTAACAAACATGAAAAATACCTTTGACAAGTTGAGGAGTAAGCCAATACAGCCAAAGAAAGAAACACAATTTTGAAGATTGGTTAATAGAAATATTTCTAACCAAACTGTTAAGAATAAAATGAATGATAAAAGAATAAAGAACAAGAGATTCAAGAACTGTAAGATATATTCAAAAGTTGCAATATAAGCATACTTCCAAGACTTAAAGGTGGAGAAAAAGAGAATAGAAAAACAGCATAGAGAAATAAATATTAGAAATAATAAAGAGTAATGGTAAAAAAAAGTCTTTGAAATTAAAAACACTTAACTCAGAGACAAATGGATGACGCTTTCCCCATCCCCAAAAACCCTACATTTAGGCTTACCCAAATGTACAAAACCAAACACAAAAAGATAATTTTGAAATAAGTTGGAGAGGGCAACTTACCAAACAAAAGAACAATAATAAGAATTACAACACCTTTTTCATCACAAATCATACAAACCACAAGATAATGAAGCAAACACAAAGAGTTAAAATGGAAAAAAAAACCTAGCTGTAATTATATTTCAATCCAAATTATACTATAAAAGTAAAAAAATAATGGAGACATTCCTGGACACATACACAAGTAAGATATTCCTTGCAAGAGACCAGGCTTTAAAAATTTTTCTTCAGGCAGAAGGAAAATAGTAAGTCATAAATATGTTAAAAATGTGTATTTTAAACTTTAAGGCAACAATTTATCTTTTAAGAAATCAAAAGTCAATGATGCATCAAGAGACGAGAAACAATAGAATCATGTAGAATGTTCATTTGAAACCTGAGAAGTCAGAAAAAGAACAAACTTCTAAAAATGTAATAGAATATAGCTATAAACATATTTTTCCAAATATGTCAATACAGACTTGAAATGTAAATGCCACGAGCATGCAAATTAAAAGACAGAAATAAGGTTTTTCTAAAAGAGAGCTCCAACTCTTGGCTAACTCCAAAAAAACCTACTTAAAATAGAAAGATTAATAAATTCAAAATAAAGGAAAAATGGAAATGTATCATAGTGACACAAATCAAAAGAATTTTAAGTAATTATATTAATTTCAGATACTGTAGACTTTAAAACCAGGAAAGAATTCTTTCTGATTTTAAAGGAGTGTTACATAACAATAAAGTGAGCAATTCTTAATACAAAACAAACTCCAATGTGGCTACACTTAATAACAGAATATCAGACTAAATGGGGCAAAAACATATAAAATTTACAGAAAAAATTTTCAAATTCAACTATAATGATTGGAGATTTCAACAGCACTCCATTATCAACTGATAGATGGAGTAGTCAGAAAATCAGTAAGGTTAAACTTTACCAGAATAGCACTATCCATCAATTTGATTTAATTTACACTTATAGAACATTTCTTCTCACAATAGCAGAAAATACACTCTTCTTAAACTCACATGCAACACTCAGCAAGATAAACCAGTTCTAGGCCACCAAATTCATCTTACTAGATATGAAAGAGCAGATATTATACACTGCCTTATTCTTAGTTAACAGGAAGATAACTTGAAAATCTGCCCCAGATCTTTGGAAGTTAAGCAGCATACTTCTTAATAACATATGGGTCAAAACAATAAGTCTTGAAACATCTAAAAATCTTCCCAAATAAATGTATCAAAAGTTGTGGGATACAGTAAAAGAAGATACTTAGGGCACAAGCTATAACAAGAAAAAAAATCAGAATATTAAAAAGATTCAAATCGGTAATCTAACCTTTTACTTTAAAAATAAAACAGAAAAGTTTTATTATGTCTGATGGTGTGAGCAGTTATTTTGAAGGTAACATGAAGCATTATGGTAGCCATTGTTGATTTCCAATTATCTTATTTTGAAGTCCTGTTTCCTGTCTCATTATTTGGCTCTTATTGCCTTTATTCTCTTTCATTTTGCTTGGATTTACTCTCTAAAAAACAAAACAAAACAAAAACAAGATGAAACAAAGCAAAGCAAAGCTAAACTAAAACTTAGAGAAGTAAGAGAAGTTAAATCAGGATGAAAAGAAGTAACAAAAATTAGGGCAAAAATCAGCAACACTGAACACCATAGGACATTCAACTGACCCTAAACCCGGTTCTTGGAAAGATCCATGGGTGGAGCTTTTAGCCAAGAGCTATAATGCAAATTATCAGCAGTGAAATACTAACAAATTATAAACAGTTATAACTTCTAACCTCAACAGACCTAAGAATGATAGCAAAGAAATACTAGCCAGGTATGATGGCACATGCCTATAATTTCAGCAATCTGGGAGGTCAGGGCAGGAGGATCACAAATTTATGCCTAATCTTTGAAATTTAGCAACTTAGCAAGACCCTGTCTTTGAAAAAAAAAAAAAAAAGGACAGAACTGTGGATACATCTTAGTGAGGAGGCCTTGGGTTCAATCCCTAGTACAGAGAAAACAATTAGAAAGAAATACTACAAGTAATTTTCTAATTAATTTTTAAAATTTAGATTAAATGGACCAAATTCTTTTCTGACATAAACAGTAAAATTAGTTCCAGGGTAAATGACAATCTGGACAACTATTATCTTACAAAAATGAATTAGCAGGCATCCCTGATTTTGTAGATGAATTATATAAAACAAGAAATTGTGATTTTAACTTTCCATAATCGAATTCAGAAAAGAGAAGCAAGCAAACACTTCCATACCCATTCAAATAAGTCAGCAAGTCTTGATGAGAAAGCAGAGAAAAAAGAACAATGGGAAAATATGTAGAGGTTCCATTTTAGAAATTACCATCGTGTTAAGTGAAATAAACACAGCATACAACGGCTTCTTTCAGGGCCTGAGGCTAGGGGTTTACAGGGGATATGTGGTTAAAAAGAACAAGTTTCAGTTAAGCAGGACAAATTAGGTCAAGAGATCAACGATACAACACAGTGACTATAGTTAATAATGATGGAATGTGTACTTCATTCTAAGTAAATTTGTGTGCTCTCACATGCTCAACAATGATATGTATGTGAGATAATAGTTATGTTAATTATCTTAATTTAGTCATTACACAGTGTACATATATTTCAAACTATCATGTCATATACCATAAATATATACATTTTTTAAAATTTAAAAATAATATGTAAATAAAAAGGAGAGCACCAACCTAACACAAAACCAGACAAATAATTATAATAAAGAAAGGTATATGCCAATGTCTTTCATGAATACAGATAAACATTCCTCAACAAATATAATTCAACAATCAATAAAAGAATAATACACCACAAAAAATTGGTCTTTACTCCATATATCTAGTGTTGGTTTAATATTTTTAAAATAATGAGCATATCATAGCAACACAATTTGTAATACCAAATCTTGGAAACAACCCAAATGCCCATCAATTGAGGAATGGATAAAAAAAGATGTGGTACTTTTATAAATGGAGTACTATTCAGCTATAAAGAAGGATCACATTGAGGCTTTTATAGGTAAATGGATGCAACTTGAGACCACACTCCTAAGTGAAATAAACCAAACTCATATGTGTAAACACCGCATCATCTCCCTAGTGTAAGAAACTGAAAGACTCAATAAGATACAAAATCCCTGATAAATATGGGGGAAAGGTTCTGAAGTCCAATAATGCTTTTATTCTTTGATTTGATTGGTGTAAGTATGTTTTCTACTATTTGATTGCAATATGTGAGAAGATATGAATAGCTTTTTTGAAGAAAACAAAGGACATTAAGGTACCCATTATTGATTTCTTATTGTCTGATTTGAAGGTCTGTAATGTGGCATTTTGCAGCTTTTTCCCCCGGGGAAAGTCTTTCACTTTTGTTTCTGTTCCTTCTCAGCAATCAAGGTTTCAGCTCTCTCTTTACAGTCCACAGCTTTCCAACCAAACTCACAACATTTTAAATCACCATGTTGGGCTCTTTGCTCTTGATTCCCAACCTAAATCTGGTTAAAACCTGTCAACAATAGCAACGCCACTGCCTCCACATTTGACTGCCTTGAAATTTCTTTTGCTAGATTAACCAGGCCACTGCCCTTAAGCTCAGTTTTAGGCAGAGTCTCTGGACACAAGAAAGATACAGACAAACTTTCTGCCAAGCCATAGCACACATCATGTGGAGTCCAACAACCAATGCAGTCCTTTCCAGCAGAAACCTTCCGAGCCTCGTCTTTACCGGCAGGCTCTCTATCAGCCTTCTGGTCTCCTGAGCTCTGACCAGAATCTCCCATGCAGAACAGCCTAAGCCGGTCCAGCTCTACTCTTTCAGGCAACATCTCTGAACCTTTCTAAACTCTTTCCACAAGCCATTCCCAAAGGTTCTTGAACCACATGGTCAGGTACAGTCACAGCAAAGACCCCACTCCACTGGTACCAAATTCTGTCTTGGTTACTTTTCTCTCATTGTTGAGACAAAATACCTGACACCCAAAATTAAGGAAGGGAAGGCTTATTTCTTACAAATTCTGGAGATTCCAGTCCATACTCAAGGCTCCAAGGCAGGGTGGCATGGCTGAGGGGACAGCTGTTCATGGTGGCTGCAAGCAGCAAGAGCGAACCATGCAAAAAAGGGAAAAACATGTCTTTTTTCCCACCCTACATTGTATGTTGGCTCCACACCTGGGTGGGTGCAGAACTCACACGGTTAATCCCAGCGCTACAGAACAAATTAATCATAAACATTAGATTCAGCTGCTTCCATGACTACATGAGGCCTGGGGGGAGCATCTATATACAAACCATAACATTAAGGAAACAAGAATAATGTATAGACATAATGCTGATACACTGATATCGGTTTGCAAATTGTGATAAATGTACCATATAAACAGAAGATGCTAGTAACATGGGAAATTCAGTGTGTGATTAAAAAAACCTTTGTATTATTTCCAAAATCATTTTGTCAATCCAAAACTGTTCTAAATTAAAAGATTATTCTGAAATAAAGGCTACAACAGCTGTCTTCAAGTATTGGAGGATATCTTGAAGAAAACACTTGATTGTATCACCACAATTTTCAGGCTAGATCTAAACTGGCAGTCTAGATTTTGACTCAAAATGAAGAAAAGTAACAGCAAGACAATACCACAACCATACATACATTTACATGCTTGTGCACACAGACACACACACACGCACACATACACACACACACATATCTATTTAGATAAACTGGATTCAAGTGGTAGTGAGATATCAGAAGAATTTAAGAGAAGACTGGATTAAATAATGGTGATGTCTACTACAATTGTAGCAATACATGGAAGTTATATAACCTGTTACTATGGCCTCTGGGAAGGTCATATGATATGCTTTTGTAAATAAAGTTTTATGAGAACACAGTTGTTTATATGTTGCTTATGTTCTTCTTGTACAATAATGGCAGAATTGAATAGTGGCAACACAGTGTAGCTTTCAAAGTCTAAATTAATTACTGTCTTAGCCCTTTATAAGTAAAGTTTCTTGACCTCTGCATTAGGTCACTTTAACATTTTGAGTCCTTAAAAACTATGATTACACATTTCAATCTCTGCAAGAGCCTGAGGTGAAAGCTTATCTACTATCAATGCTAATTCACTATATTCAAGGCACTACTAAATAAGTTCTTCCCTTCAGCATGTCCTATCTGCTTAACCAAAGAGAAAGCAAACATTGCTTCTAAATAAACAATAATGATCACACAAAAGCATGACATCAAGTGTCTCATTGATTTGGCCCCTGAAGACAGGTGTAAAAAGTGAATAACCAGATAAGCAGTGAAGCATATAATATTAGTGTATGCAACATTACCTGCAGCACATCATTTTAATCCGTTTATGCACCTCTCACCCTAGACTTCATGTCCAATCAATGATACAAAGGTGATGTTAATGCTACAAGACATGTGATTTCATGAGCACAGAAAAGAGATGCTCTTTCCTTGCTTTTAATTTCACAATAAACAATCATCACTTTCTTCTTTTCTTTCTTTCTCTCTCTTTCTTCCTTCTTTTTTTGCTTTATTTCTCTTTGCTCTTCAGTTTTGTTTGTAATTCTTTAAGTGTTTAAATGTACTATATGTAAGAGTGATATGCAGGATTAATAAGACACAACTTCTTAAGGAACTCATCCTTTGGAATAGTTGAGAAATTCCTCAGAGATGTATTATGACTTACAAAGCACTAGAAAAAAGGTAGAAACAAGGATCTATTATGGAAGATTTCTAAAGGAATGCATGTTGCATGACATTAATTTCTCCTACCAGGATGAAATGGAGACCTTTGGTTTGAAAGACTTGACACAGGGGCAAAATAACTCTCTCACCACTTCTTATATGCAAGAATATTGTTAATAGACTTTAATGAAGTATGATTTTTGCTTACTTTTAGTGTAGCCCATAGCAATTTACAAGTCACTTTAACTTCAATATATTTCAAAAAGAGACTTATGAAATATAAAGGGTCTATCAACCAAGAGAGGTGACTATACATCTGTTGCCATTTCATCCCCCAAATCTCTATTCCAGGATGCTGTTTCCCACTGAGTTGATTCACCCTTCACATTTCTTTTCAGTGGGAGTCTTGACAGTCCCCCAAGATGTGACAATTAGATTGAAAAAAATCAAGCAATCCTTTCGATAAATTGCAACACCTTAACAATATGAAAGCTACTGGGAAATATTTAAAAAGCGAGAATTGTAAAAGAGAGCAAGAATGAGTGAGTTTTATTTCTCTGGAGCTTTCAGTATAATTCCTAGAACTCCACTTTCATCAAACTAAGGTTGCCTCAAGGGTCGTGTTCATATCTCACTCACCATTAGTCTCCTGGTGCCAATCATAGTATTCAGTACCAAGGTGCTCAAATGATTTGGGTTTAATTGAATTAAATTTTCTCTTCTTTAATGACTTAGTTCTCAGTAGCCCATCTTGACAGTTTCCTGCTTGACATTTGAGGGGCATTTTCTGCATGCCCTGTATTTTCCAAAATGAAATTCAGTGGCTTGAATGATCATAGATACAATTCCACTGGTAGTTTTAAATTGCTATGCTGGATCTGCTCATCTTTTCTGAAAAAGTGGGCCTGTTTTGGCAGGAAATGAAGTCAGAGAGTTGTGTGATCAATTATCCTCTTTTTCCCTTGTTTTTTTTTTTTTTTTTTTTTTTGTCTCTAAAGAGAAGTGTAGAAACATGCAACTTTCCATCCTGCTCCTGAGTAGCCTGCTTTATGAGGTCTTCCATTCTGAAGTAGGTTGATGTATACAGAATAGAACCAAAATATAGGTGTGATCAAAAGATAAAATAAATATTTAAATTAAAATAAACTTTACTGTAATAAAGATACCAAGATGCCAAGTATTATGGGATAAGTGCGTTCAAAGTTGGACACAAGAGGGCTTGAGTATGTGGGCAGCAGTCATGGTGTCTTTTAGTGTAATACGTTTTTAAAAATTTGTATCACTCACCATAGCATTTCTAATTACATATTATATACACTGCTCCAAAAGGTATAGAATCAAAAATTGCCCCTCATTACCAAAGGGTTACCTTTAGTCCATTCTATAATGAAAGTAATTAAAAGATGTACAATATCATAGACTAAATTAAATATTTTATGAATCAGTTATCTATATATGCGGGAGATTCAAATAGATCAAGGCTGACGAATTCTCTTTCCCAAAGTCTCAATAGAGCAAATAAACCTGTCTAAAATACTAGAATTATGTCTCCAATAAAGTTAATATTTAAATATAAATATCCTTTTGGTAATAAACTATGTTCCTATATCTGTGATTTAGGATAACTCAGGCCACTTCACAGTAATTTTCTTGGGTCTTTTCTCCTCTTTACAATTATGAATGTTTAAACTCCATGTCCCATGATGATCAACATTGGATCAAAAATCTCTAATCTGAAATTATATTTAATTATCTCATATGTCTTATCATTACCTTTATAAAAGTATAAACTTTCTGACTTTCACTACTTCATAAAATCAGAATCATCACTTTTTTTCTCAAATGATTGCCTTAAAAATTTTAAACCTCAACTAAAGAAAAGTGTTTGTCATTACAATTGCATTTACTGGGACTATAAAAGTTAAGTACACTTAATGGTGTAGACAAATTGAAGATAGTCATTAAGGAGCGATTTATTTTTCTTTATACATAGATGAGGACGCGAAAGTATCTTTTAGCTTTCTCACCATACAACATTATATAAATAAATAAATTGCCCATTTAGCCAGGTAAAAGACTTCATGCAGAAAATCTAAGCCAGGCCTAGAAGACAACTATCTATTTTTCATTTTATTAAGACAGGAAAATGTACTTTATGAAAGAAATCTTTGAATACCCTAAAATTTCTCATGTTCCCTCCCATTCTTTCCCCTGGGATCCTCAATGTTACAAATGAGACTTCTAAATGTCTTGCAAAATGCAACATTTATGTTATTTCTGTTAAAATTCCTCTCTCTGAAAATTCCTCTCTCTTCTTGCTTAGAAGCATGTTCAATTTTTCTTTCCACAACCACATATTAGGGAGGAAGAAAAAAGAGCTCAAGTTTCCTAAAATCTGCATTGCAGTGGGTTCTTGCTGAAGTTGATTACCTTTTCCTAAAGGAGAGTCCCTTGAACATTCACTTAGAACTTGCATGCTACTGTTTTGCCATTATTGCGATAATAGTTGCTATTTAATACCTTAATTTTTAAAATATTTCTTTATAAAATGAAGCGTCAATTACTAAAGAGGGAACACTAAAAGATATAAAGATATTAAAGGTAACAGAAAAATAACTAACACAACACAAAATATTAATCAAAATGATTTTTGTGTGTGTGTGTGTGTGTGGCACTAGGGATTGAATTCACGACCTCATGCTTGTCAGGCAGGTGCTTAAGCCATTAAGCTAAATCCCCAGCCCTTCAAAATGATTTCAATGTGAGAGATGTTGCAAGAAAAATTAATGGCATAATTCCATTACTATTTTCTGATAAGTAATACAATATTGATGTTTGAAAAATGGTCCTGAGTGATGTCAGCAAGATGCAGGCAAGAAAAGTGCCTGGACTCTCTCTCAACTCAAAGATGCACTGAATAAACAGCAATACATGGATTAATTAACTCTAAGAGGATGCAGAGGATAACTGCACTGAATGACTAAGAAAATGCCCACACTGAAATTAGGAAATCCAGGACACAGTCTTGCTACAAACCTCTTCTGCACCACAGCATTCTATACAACTGGAAGGGAACCTACAACTTCTGCTTTCTTCCTGAGGAACTAAGGGTTTCATCTAAGACTGAATTTTTCTGCATACTCTTCAAGAAACTGGATTTTACCTCACCTCTGTTGGAGAACTATCACACAAGTTTAGCAGTACCCAGATTCCCTGACCAGACTGATGGGTGAGAATTTTCTTCTATACAAAGCCAGTCAGTAAAGA
>RJWT010021910.1:0-17401 GCA_004365215.1 Cuniculus paca
ACTCTAAAAAAAGAGATCAAAGAGTATATTGGAAAATGTAAGCATTCCTTGTTCGTGGACAGGAAGAACAAACATTGTGAAAATGGCCTTCTTCCCAAAAATGTTATACAGTTTAATACAATCCTGATCAAAATACCATCAGCATACCTCACAGATCTAGAGAGAGCATTCCTAAAATTCATTTGGAAGCAGAAGAGACCTAGAATAGCAAAGACAGACATAGGGAACAAAGACAAGGCAACCCCAGACTTAAAATTATACTACAAACTACTGTGATAAAATCAGCATGATACTGGCAATAAAACAGACCTGAGGATCAATGGAACAGACTAGAATATGCGACACAACAACAAACACATTCAGCTACTTTATCTTTGGCCAAGGGGCCAAACATGTTCACCCAAAGAAAGACAGCCTCTTTAATAAATGGTGCAGGAAAAACTGGCTCTCTATATGCTGTAGACTAAAGCTAGACCCATGCCTATCACCATGAACTAAATGAAATTCTAAATGGATCAAAGATTTAAATATTAAAACAGAAACACTATATCTACTGGAATAGAAAGCAGGTAGAAATATTGAAGACATAAGTGTAGGCAGAGAATTCAACAAAACCAAAATTGCATGGGAAATACTTCAAAGAATCAACAACTGAGATCTCAACTTATTAAAATGTTTTTGCACATCAAAAGAAATCACCAGCAGAGTGAAAAGAAAACCTATAGAGAGGGAAAAATTTTAGCTAACTGTTCCTCAGACAAAGGACTTCTTTCTAGAGTATATAAAGAATTGAAAAAATCAGGTCCCCCAAATTAAAAAACCCAATCCAAAAATAGGCATCTGAGATGGCTACACAATTCTCAGATGAAGAAATACAGATGGCAAATAAATATATGAAAAAACATTCAAAATCATTGGTCATTCTAGAAATGCAAATTAAAACAACACTGAGATTCCATGTCACCCCAGAAAGAATGGCTATCATCAAGAAATCAACCAATAACAAATGCTGGAGGGGCCGTGGGGAAAGAAGGAACCTTTTTTCCATTGTGGGTGGGAGTGTAGACTGGTGAAACCACTGTGGAAATCAGCGTGGTGATTCCTCATAAAACTAGCATTAGAGTGCTGGGGATTTAGCTCAGTAGCCTAAGGCATGCTTGGCAAGTGCGAGGTTGTGAGTTTGATCCCCGGTGCTGCAAAAAAAAAAAAAGAAAAGAAAAGAAAAACTAGCATTAGAGGTCCCATTTGACCCAGCTATTCCTCTTCAGAATATTTTCCCAGAAGAATTAAAAACATCATGCCACAACAATATATGTGCACCCATGTTTATAGCAGCACAATTATAACATCTATATCTTGGAAACAACCCAAATGTTCATAACGGAGGAATGGTTTTAAAAAAAGGTGCATTTTTATATAGTGAAGTACTGATGAGATATAAAGAAGGACTAATTCGATGCTTTTATAGGTAAATGGATGCAGCTAGAAAGCATACTCATAAGTGAAATAAATCAAACTTGCTTGTGTAAACACCATATTGACTCCCTAGTGTAAGTAATTGAGAGAGTAGATAATATCCAAAATCTATAATGATATTGTGAAAAGGAAAGAAACTGCTCAAAA
Source organism: Cuniculus paca (assembly GCA_004365215.1). NCBI lineage: Eukaryota > Metazoa > Chordata > Mammalia > Rodentia > Cuniculidae > Cuniculus > Cuniculus paca. The sequence goes on from RJWT010021910.1 coordinate 1,624, forward strand.
CAGAAGAAAAATTGGGATGGGAGAAAGGAGACAAGAAGGAAGGGAAAAGAAACATATATATATATATATATATATATATATATATATAATAGCTAAGGTAATTATACTACTAATTTCTTTTAATTCATTGAAAAGAACAGTTTGATCAATTTTGCATGCCTTTATCTTGTAATCTGAGCAACTACTTGGAAGATAACAATATGCAATATATCAACCATTGTCAATTTTCTACTATCCTGTTTTGAAATTCTGTATCATTGTTTCTATTTCTTCTCTTTTAAATAAAAAGTAATTAATTAATTAGTTAATAATAAAAAGTCAAGTAGAACCCAGAATCATATAGACAATGGGAGAGGAACTAGTGTGTTCTAAATAATGAAGTAAGAAATGATAAAGATGATATTTTCATTTTGGATCACTTTGCCAACAATGAAGACATTTGATTTGAAGAGAATAGAGTTGGTGGTAGAGGAGTGCTATTGAAAGAATCTAGGAGATACATAGATGACATTAGTTAGAGTAAAAGTATAGGAATATGGAAGAAACAGTGTATTTGTAACTCTGGAACTGAACAACCCAAGGCTTAATGATTGAGTTAGGAGGGATAAGAGACCAAGGATGATGGCCAGCTCCCTGGGCTGAGAAAAGAAGAGCAGCTGAATGTCAACATTGGAGGAAAAGGATGTATAAAGATGATGAGTGGCACTTGGAGAACACTCAGCATTGAGGTCTGTAGGCTAACCAAGTGGAGATGCCTGGTATATTATGAGCCTGAAGTTCAAGTGGGAGGGATGGACCACAGATAAAAACTTTTCATGATTCCCCTTCAGAGACAGTGCTAGAATCACAGAAATGTCTGGGGAAAACCAGTATTAAGAATGCAATCATGGGAACTTGGGGAAGATGCCAGAATTTCAGGGTGCGGCAGAGCAAGAGGCACCAATGAAGCAGAACAAGAATGCAGTATAACGAAAGTACATATGAGCACATCGTTATTTTTATATTAGGTGCCTCCTTTCTTATTTATACTTATTTATACAAAATAGCAAGGAAAATGCAAAGCACAAAGAAAAATAAATTTACATAATAAAGAGGTGGCTGAAGGGAGGAGAATAAAGAAACAGAGTCTAATATTATGATCTAGGAGAAAGAATTTCAGAAATTGTAGTGTAAAAGTCTCCAGACCAACTGAGAGATTTTCAAAAACACATGCATGGTAGAGGAGACTTTGAAAAATATGGATGAGTTGGATGGATTCCCATTAGGATTGTTTAAAGGTTATAGATTAAATTACTGTTAGTCCAGATGATCTGGACAACTTTGAAATGTCTGTGAGAGTCTGAGTAATGTGACTAGATTTAGTGTGGTTGTAAGTGGTAATCACCAAGGATGTAGGAGGTGACTTAAAAGAAAGCAACACCACAGAAACCAGAGAATGAAGGAGAAGTCCACAGCATTTATTGCTGCTGTAAAGGTCCAATAACCAAAGTCATTATTTGTCTTGTCAATTTTGGAAGAACTGGGAATCAGAAGCTTATCAGCACAGGATCAATGGGAAGTAAAGAAGTAAGACAAGGAACTCGATCCATTCTAATGACGATTTAGGCTGATAAAGGAAAGGGACAATTAGGAATAGTTAATGTGGAATAAAATAACTAGACATCGGGCCAGGCGTGGTGGCTCACGCCTGTAATTCCAGTACTCGGGAGGCTGAGACAGGAGGATCGTTGAGAGTTCGAGACCAGCCTGGGCTACAAAGTGAGCTCAAGGCCAGCCTGAATGGCATAGCGAGACCCTGTCTCAAAAAGACAAGGGCCGGGGATCTAGCTCAGTGGCCTAAGTGCCTGCCTGGCAAGTGTGAGGTGAGTTCGATCCCTGGTGCCGCAAAAATAAATAAATAAATAATAACTAGACATCAGTTGAAGTGAGATACATGTACAATATGAGACTTATGTACAATGGGAATAATCTGTCTGTCAAACACTTCCATTACTTCTTGCTTCTAAATCCCTGAGTTTAGAAGTACTTCATCACTAAGCCTCATTATTGTTCAACTCTACACTGTTCTTATCAAATGATGCTAGCAAATAAGAAGGAATTTGACTTTTATCCAAGAGTATTAGAGAGATGACTTTCCACGCTTCTTTGTGTATTTCTTTTAGATGTTTTATTTAATTTATTTTTAGTTTAATAGTTCCTTTATGTATTAGAGTTCTCCAGGGAAGCAGAACCAGTAGAATCAACATATATACATTTGGATCATCACCATCAATTCCCCTAATTTTTGAGGTCAACAAATCTGAGAATCTTCACTAGAAAACTGGTGGTATGATTCCGTATAAATCCAAAGGCCTAAAAGCCTGTGGGAAGAGGCTAATGGTGGAAGTCCCTGAGTCCAAAAGTCTGAGAATCAGGATCTTCAAAGTCTATGGCAGAAAAAAATGGATGTCTCAGATCAAGCAGTGATCTGGTCTTCTCTCTGCCATTTCATTCTATTCGGGGGCTCAATATGTTGGATGATGCCACCACATTAGAAAGAGCTGTTTTACTAAGTTCATCAACTCAAGTGACAATCTCTTCCAGAAACACCCTCACAGGCATACCCGGAAATTTTTACTAGTTATCTGGAAATCCCTTGGCCCAGTGAAGGTGACACATAAAGTTAACCATCACACCTGAAAAGGGATTACTGAAGAAAAATATTTTAAATGAACTCATCTCATGCCAGTTCTTTTTTATAATTAAGTTTTTAAAAAAATTTTATATGCTTCAACAGTAAAATTTGTGTCTGTACACAAGCTAACCTTTGTGTGTACTGGAAATGAAATATTTATAGCTTACTCTGAATGCGTCAATAGCTTTTTTCGAAAGGAAGATTTACTTAGAAATCACGTGGAAAAGTGTTAAGTCCATCATAAGTTTTATATTCTTACTTGCAAATTCAAAACTGTCATTGTTGCTGAATTCTGACTATGAGCAAATTGTGTTAAAAGCAAGCTTGCTAATAGTGTGCTAAGAACGTAAAGCAAAAATCTCTCAAACTAATCTAATAGAGTGGATTCTGTACTATTAGATATCTTAGAGTTTGGTATTGGCCTATCTCAAAATGTCAGGCTGGAGCTACATAAAACTGTGATCTGAAAAACAGGAGCAGAGGCAATACTAATTTTCTAGCTCTGCTCTGGATCTAGTGAAATTAGAATTTCTGGAGATAGGGCCTAAGAATATGTGTGTTCATAAGCCTCTTTCCTTGTTTTGGTGTGTTGACAGGTAGAAGCAATGATCTAGGCTCCTGGCTCATTCTTCTCTAGACATCACCCTTCTCCTCTCCAGATCTGCTTTCCTGCATTCTCACAGTGCTGTGACCTAAGAAATTGGTATTAATATCAGTAATATTCTACAGGATTTAGTTAATGATACCAAAGAAAAGAAAAGAAAAGAAAAAAAAAGAAAAGAAAAGAAAAGAAAAGAAAAGAAAAGAAAAGAAAAGAAAAGAAAAGGATGTGAGAAGGTTGAAGTCAGGATGTTCATCTTTGCCCAATATCTTGTCTGCAAAGTCATCCAGGGCAAATAGCTCCCTTCAGATGAGTGCTGCTGCTTCTTGGCAGGTGGCCCACTCCTTATGCATTCCATGACTCCATTTCTTTTTCCCCACCCTTCTTATCTAGTGGTAGAAATGAATTCACTCCCCCTGCTCTAACAAAATTGCACTAGCCCTTGTGCTTACCCTGTGATTTAGCTCCATCTTATTTACAATTTGTAGATAGTCACTCACCTCATGTGTGAAATATTTTTATTCTAGGACCTTGAGTGGCAAAAATCTATGATTCCAATGAATAGAATAGTGGTTAAAAATATTTATAGAAGGAACAAATGAAGGAAAATGTATACGGAAAGGAGCAAACCCCTCCTTGAGTATTAGTCATGGGTATCTTTGTCTAAAAGACTTTATGAACTTTTTTTTGATGCCAGCTAATTTGAACACGAGATATGAAGTGTGGAGTATGGAGTTCGATAGCCATGAGGTCCGGGGCACTGGCTTTGGGATGCATTGATCTGAATGCAACCCTAGTGCATTAAATGGGAACCTGTCAATCCTGGCGATGCTTACCTAGTTTACAGTTTCAGTTTGAAAAGCAAGACAAATGCACATGGTCACAAGGAGGAAAAGATGTGGTAGGAATTTAAAAGTGATGAACAAAATTTCACAGTGCAGCAAGAACGGTTGGTGGAAGAAGAGGATGTTGAAGCAATAAATTAAATCCTGATTCTAATGGGTAGTGAAGGATACACAGTTGTTTCATGCTTAAGATGTGACAATATTAAGGAGAAGGATCTAGTGCTTGGAATGGTGCCATGTCGATTACTACTTAGCAGACATTTGGGAGAATGCTGTATTCCTTCCTTAAAGAAGAGATCTACAAATATGAACGTCACCCATGTTAATAGGATCCATTCATCCTTCTTGTTAACAGATCTTGGGTGCATTCCCTAGCAATGGCCAAGTTTTGGCAACCAGTGGGTGTGAGTCAGAAGGATGTGGGATTCTGGCAGTTTGGTGACATGGCACACAACCCATTCTCTCCATCACCTGATTATATTTTTCCCAGTAACAGGCTTCCCAAGCAATCTGGAAGTACCTATCATTATGTGAGCAAACACAAACACAAGGACAATAACCTCTTTAGGTTTATGGTATCCTGACTGTGTATCCTCTGTATTTTTAAAATTCTTGGCTAAAAGCAACTAAATTTATAAGTCAGCTTGTCAAAGCAGTTATTTCTGGGAAGTTAGTTTTTTTTCTTTTTCTTTTTTTTTCAGTTTCTATCTGTAGCTTAATGTTGTATATCCAGAGATGCTTCTTTCATCACGTCTTTCCCTCAAAGTTCTCTCAACACATCTTGATTCAGTTCTTCAGATTTCTATTTTGGCTTAGCACATGTCAAATCTTGCTCAGCAAATGGAGAAACAACACTCAACATATCTCTTCCTGTCAACAGCAACATCTGTGTTCAAATCATTAAGGACTAAAACCTGAATTTCATCCCACTGTTTACTCTCAAATCAATCTCTACAAAGAAATATGCAAGAGCTTGCCTTTGTTATTATAGGTTGAAGTATGCAATGGCTCAGAATTCATGCTCTTATGTTTAGTGTTTCATGCCTTAGTTACTAATTAAAGTAACTAATCTTCAAATAATTCTTTACCTGACTAATGCATGTTTTGTCTAACAGAATGCAAATACTCTGTGAGGCATAGTGTACCCTCTATAAATAAAGACAAGGAAATCTTTCATACACAGTCACCAGTGTGAAAGGCCATCTTTTAAATTATTTTAACTTCAGAAGAGTCATTTCCTCTTTTTCCTGTTTATATATTTTTCAACCCCCTGTGTTTTCATTTTGTGCCTTAAAATTTCTCCCCTGAGCAAGTGATTAATCTCCCTGACTCCAAGCTGTTGGTCATTCAATTAATTCTCCAGATGTAGGTCAGATCTTTTACAAATATGATCCTTGGCTTAAATCCATTTTAGTAGTTCCTCATATCTTCAAATGAATTTAAAAATCTGAACCCCTTTTTATAGCATGCCAGCTGCTCTATAAGCTTCCTCAATCTCTACCTTCAGCCTTATTTTCTCTAACCTCCATCTCTCATTTTGCATAAAATTATAACTACCAAGGAAAACCTAGTCTCTCTGGTCATCACACACTAATTTGAAGTTCAATTGGAAAATTCTGACCCTCACCCAGAGCATATGTGATACTATCTGGAGGTATTTTTGATTATCAGAATTGAAAAAGAGGTGCTATTGGCTTACATGGAAATACTGCCCACAAGAAAGAATTATTCATCCCAAAATGTCAATAGTAATGGAGTTAAAAAAAATCCTACATTAATTCCTCTTCATTTCTTGTGTAGCAGACAGTACTAATAATTGACCATAACTATCCTTCATCTTTCTTTTACTAAACAAATCTCTTAGGTTGTAGCTGGACACACAGTCCCTTAGCAGGACTACAGTCCTATCCTCTACTGCAGTTACATGTAGGCGCATGCACAGTGGAGATTATCATTGTAGGCCTGAGTCTGCTATCCTTAAAAAGGCCTGTTTGCAAGGGTGACTGACCCTGGACTGGTTTATAGGAATTTGGGTTTAAGGAAAGTTCTCACTAGTCCCTGATTAAGAGTGGTTCACTGCACGTACATTATTAAAATAATATAGTTTATGCTAGACAACTTTCCTTCTGGGAGTATGCAATTTGGAATTGCAGTCAGGCAGAAGGTGACTAGCAGGTGAACTACCAGCCCCAGGAAAAACCTGGGTACTGAGTCTCTAATGAGTGTCCCTGGTAGACAGCATGTTATACATGTTGCCACAACTTGTTGCTGGAGGAATTAAGCACATCCTGAGTAAATCCACTGGGAAATGACTCTTGAATGCTTGCAGCTGGTTTCCCTTGGCCTTTGTCCTATGTATCTCTTCCTTTTCCCTATTTTCCTTTATGTCCTTTTAGTGCAGTAAGGCTTGGTCGTGAGCATTATTATATACTAAGCCCTCTGAGTTGGAATCATTGAAACTAAGAAAACCCACCGAAACTGGTAAAAATGTGGAGACTGCTAGCCGAACACGTGACTTGGTTCTGGCCAGTAAGAAGTGAACAGAAGTCAATTACTGGGTCACATTCTTTAAACAGGAAATGGTTTGGCTCTTCCTCCTCTTTTCCCTCGTCCTGTACGCTGGAGTGTGGATGGGGTACTCACCAACCGACTTTAACTAGACAAAGGAGGACCAAGCCCTAGAGCAGAGGTTAGCAAATTTTTTTGTAGAGGCTATATGGTCTCTGTTGTGACTACTGATTTCTGCCACCAAAAGCAGCCACAGAATTATGTTAATGAATATGCATGAGTGTGTTCCAATATAAAGTACTTACAAAAATAGAAGGCAGGCCAGAATTTCCTTGCAAGTCAAAGTTTTTCAGTTCTTCCCCAGAGAACAGATAGAAGGAGTTGAAAGACAATTCTCCTGGGGTGCTATTACTTTTCTGCCCATTTGTGAACAAAGACTCTGACTACATTTGTTCAGATTTTTTTTTTTTTTTGGTACTGGGAATGGAACTCATGATCTCATGCTTGCCGGGCAGGTGCTGTGCTGGTGAGCAATATGTCTGGGCCACAGTGCTCTTCATATAGTGGTGAACAGTCTTGAAAGTTAGAGATAAGTCTTCCTCCAAAGCAAAAGACAAGTGTGTCAACTACTATGATAATAAATACTCAGATAGTAAATTCCTCTGAGACCAAATTCAGGCAGTCTTACTGCCAATAATGAAAGATGCCATTTCCTAAATTTAAGATTGCTTTCTTATAAAGTAACCCACTATCAACACGGGTATCTCCTGTCCTACTTAGCTATCCTGTGATATTGAGGGCTCAGAAAACTGGAGCAAATGCTGATATTCTGACTACCAGTCTGGCCATGAGTAACATGGCCCTTTGTTTTGGAACCAGGAGTCTCATGCTTTCATCCATAAATTGTGACACAGTGAATTATTATTTTACAAGTAGGGCAAGATCTCAGTCCTTTCATGACCTTGACAGTAAGATCTAGGATCCCCAAATGATTCACTGAGGTAGAACTTCTGCATGACCCTACCTTCCTGTGTTAGAATTTTTACATAATGAAAAATTTTGTGACTTCTTCAAGAAACTGGTGAATAGTTTATTCTAAACCTTAATACTATTTGGATACATCTTAACCATCTTTCAATTCCCAAGTTAAGGGTCATTGCCTACAGAAAGTCTCCCATGATGTGAGCCAACCACCCACACAAGCAAATCTTAGTATAGCACCTTCCTGAGTGTTTCCACTGCATTTTACTTATACCCCTACCAAAACAAGCACTTTTCTAAACTACTTTGTGCCCTCCTCATTAACCTACAACCACTTGAGAGGCAAGGGCTACTCATCTCCGTACCTTCACCAAGTATCAGAGTTTATACCATGTAGCAGGACTCAAATGAAATCTGTTGATGTGTGGCTCAGGTGCACTTTCCTTCTAACTGTTTTTTACTGCTCATTCCATAGGGAACCTGGCAGGCATGTAAATGAAGGCAACATCACTTAATCTATCAGAGCTCTAACTTACGATACTCCACCATACCCTTCCAAGTTCTAAGCTACATCTCAAAAGCAGTCTCACTTTACGGGCTATAGATGCTACAGATTTACATCATTTGAGGCAACAGAATGGGCTTTACATTGAGATGATGTTTATATCTCACTCTTAGAATCAGATTCGAAATTTTAAAATATTTTACCCAGTGAATTCTATGTTCATTTATCATGGGACAACACTTCCTCCTCTATCAAAATAAAGCTTCGAAAATGCTCCAGTAATTCATGTCCTGTTACTTTTATGAATATTTTCTAATGCAGCCAAGGGACAAATCATACACAATGGGACTTGTTTAGGAAAGACAAAACTGCCCACTTATTGGTTCTTTTGTATCTGACTGCTTTATAGACTCTAAATCCTGTTTCAGACTGTACACTTACTGCTCTTGACAATGGAATTCCAAACATCCTTTATAACTACCCCTTTGGTTTTGGAAACAGACTCGCTGCCATATTGAAATTATAGCTATATAGGAGTTGATCCTTCATGCATTTCTCCTAAATTTGTGCTAGAAAGAACTTTCATCATTACGGAGACTCTTTGGGTGCAGCTCAGAATATCTCTTAAGGACAGAATGTCCAGGTGTGTTCTCTGCCAAGTTTTTGTGACAAGTTTTCGTAACTGTTAGGATGGACCTGATCGTTCATATTAAGCCCATCACTACACACATCCCACATGAACTATCCTCTGATTCTGAATGTTCACATGGTTCCAATCATGGCTATTTTTCTTGATGTCTTTATTCAACAGTGAAGTGGCATAGACCCCTTGGTAGGTACCCGAGAAAGTACTTAGGATCAGTGTCTCCTGTGGCTGCTGGCGCATCTCTTTTGGATGGCTATTATTAACTGCCAACTGACAGGTAGTTTGAAATACAAGAACACCTAAGAATCCTTCACTATACATCCACCACTCCGTTTCTGCTCTTCCTACAAAGCTCAGCACAAACCCACTTCTACTAGAAAGCATTCACACTCCTAGAGCCACCACTGCTCTGCTTTTAGGTTCCTCTTTTACAGAACTCATTGCTTGCCCCACACAATTTAGGCTTCATGACACCCTTCCATGTGTTACTATTTTTTTTATATGAAGCATTTTTATCATCTTGCCTCATTTATAAGTTTCTTGAAATTAGGGTACTGTTTTTGCCATTGCTAAGGCAGTTAGCTTGCTATAGTTACATTGCAGGTATTCCATCCAAACTTGTTGGCTAGCCGGGCCTGGTGGCACACGCCTGTAATCCCAGCACTCAGGAGGCTGAGACAGGAGGATCGTTGTGAGTTCGAGACCAGCCTGGGCTATAAAGTGAGCTCAAGGCCAGCCTGAATGGCATAGCGAGACCCTGTCTCAAAAAGACAAGGGCTGGGGATTTAGCTCAGCAGCCTAAGCGCCTGCCTGGCAAGCGCGAGGTTGTGAGTTCAATCCCTGGTGCCGCAAAAACAAAACAAAACAAAAAACTACTTGTTGGCTAGTGGGATTTTAAGCATTACAGAGGTGAAGAAAAACAAAAAGAGCAAGTGTCATGATATAATAGTCAACAATGTTGTGAAAACTGGTAAGTGTGCTGGATTTTAGTGCTTCTACCCTATATAGAACCCAGGATGGCAGTCATGTAGTAGGGGTCCTCAAGCAGTATCCCCCAGATATGCTCATCTCTGAGTTCCAAAGTCCAGTATAAAGTCATTATTTTTTACTAGCACATGTTTGTGATACACAAAGAACACATTCATCATGGGGATTTGGTACACATGCATATCACATCTTGAACCATTGTACTTCTCTTTCCCTTGCCTATAAGGTCATATTCATTGCCCAGAAAGAAAATCCAAGTTTATATTTTTTTGCAAGTCACCTTAGAGGACAGGCCCTGGGCTTCAACAGACATTGTCAGTGACCCAAGCGTAGGATAGGATATTCCACAGGAGTTCTTGGATCCCAGCACTAGGCCACGTAGGGTCATTTACATGAGGCCTGAGAAAAACCAGATGCTTGGGAAAGAAGTAACAGGAGGCACTGGAAATACTGTACAGTCTAGACTGAATGCTTCAGTGGTCCCGAGATAAACAAAGTAGGCCAAGGGTGAAATGTGTGAGCTCAGTCAGCTTTACCCATGAGAATTCCAGCTCCTATCTTCAGGAAACAGCTAAGGCAGGTTTATGCTACCACAGGCGAACTTGGCATGCACTTTACTCTCTTTCTTGCAGCATGATTGGTGTTTTTGATTTAATAGGACAACACATTCTCATTGCAAACATTTCCCCAGGTTCCAAGGCTCAATCTTGGGACATGTGGAAAGTAACTTTCCACAGGCACTTTTTTCCCTGCTGAAGGATCTTAGCTATTTATCATTGCTGAGGAAGGATGGGTGTTTTGGAATTCAGACCTAGCTGTTGGCTCTCTTCATGTGTTATCTGGAGCAGATCAGTACTGATGTTCAACACATTTCACCAGGAATAGATCTGCAAAGGTTGTGGAAGGACTGAATGGACCTGGGAGAGGCCTTAGTTCTGAGCTTCAGTTGTGATATTCAGAAGGTGTCAGAGATTGCATGCAGACATGAATTATTTGTATGAAGCTCTCATTTGACAGCCTAGGAAAATAATGCTCCAAAACTAGTGCTTGCACAGTATTTTCAATTTTGTTCCCTACTCATCAAATTACACAAATCCATCCAGGCCCTGGTGCTGTCAGAATAGGGCTCTGCTGAGCTGGGTTCCCCAACCTGTGCATAAGATGTTGCCCAAGTATTGTCTCAGATTTCCCAGGGTAACTTTTGGAGTTGGTTTCTTTTCCAATTATCTGTTTCTGACCCTTAGTTTGATGAACTGGCTCCTCTCCCACTCAGCCTCAATAGCTTAACCAACTATTTAATTTATTATTCTTTTGAGCCTATCTGGACTTTTAATTAACATTGTTCCTCCTCATTGTCCTATACTACTCTTGGCATCCTTCCACGGCCCCTTGCACAGCTGCAAGTTCCTCTGGAGGGCAGCCCTGATTGGAGATGAGCTGACTTCATGGATTTGCCTGCATCATGACTTTTCTGGGAAGTCTGTAGTCAGTAGCTCCTTAGAAACACGTATGCAAATCAGTCTTAATACTGGAAAGGCCCACGTTCTCCATCCATAGTTAGACTTCTACAATGTTTAGTCTAATTAATGTCTAATCAAGCTGATATTGGAACCAATAATTCCCTGAGGATCACAGGTGGCAAGTGTCCACGAAGGGGCCTACGATTGTCCTCAACAGCCAATTAAACTTTTGAGTCTTTGAAAAAAAAAGGTTTGCTTGAAATCCAAAGTTTACAAATGGAATTCAAAATTCAGCTTGTGATCTATTAGCATAGTGACAGCATATAGAAGTAACAAAATAAGTGAAGAAATACAGTTAGTTTATGTGCACAAAGCTTTCTAAGGAAAATCAGGGGCAAGTATGTCTGCATGACCATATGCGAGTAAACATTGCAAGTGCTAAAGCAGTACTTTTAAACTGTTCATTTTTCAGGCAGTTTTTTGTTTCAAATACCTGAGTCTCTATTCCCAAGATAAATTCAGTTTTTATACCTCTCATCCTTAATATAGGATGTTAAGATCTATAAGCAAGCAGTAAATATTTTTCATTGTTTTTTCTCTATGTTTATATTTATTTCTCCCTGCATTACCTCTGTGATATTTCAGCCTTCTCAGTGAAGAAGCAAGCTTCTAATTTCCTGCATTTGAACTTATGGTTCTTCCATATCTTCTGGCAAAAATAATTAAATAAATAGATTTCTTTATTTATTTTTTATATTTTATTTTTAATTTTTTTATTTTAAAGAGAATAGAACAAAAAAAAAGAACAAAACAAAGCAAAAGAAAACAGAATAGAGTCAAACATAATATAGCATTTCAAAACAGAATACTGCAAGCTATACAGGTTTTCAAAACATAACAACAGGAGATTAACAATGGTTACCCTAGTGTCTCTTGCTTTCTTCAAAATGGTTGTTCATATATATAGATTAATTTAAAAAAAAAAAACCTTCCCCCTCTCATCTCTAGTTTTTCAAACCCAATAACCCTTTGTTAAAGATTTTTATTTTTTTTTTTTGCAGCACCAGGGATTGAACTCATGACCTCACGCTTGCCAGGCAGGCACTTAGGCCACTGAGCTAAATCCCCAGCCCCTTCCAATAACCCTTTGAAAGACAGATCAAATCCTACTTCTTCCTTGATAGTCTTCTATGACTACATCAAGAGCCATGTTTTGGTTCCTTTTCAACTCTTAGGCTGCTCGTCGTCTTTTCTATAGTTCAGGCATTGCTGGATTATGTGGAGAAAATGCCAAGTCTCATGAACAGTTTCCTGAAAAATAAAGATTAGCATGCAACCTCATCTACTATTGCTCTCCATCAAAATGTAGTTAATTTACTATAATTTAGACTTCATGTTTTAATAATATCTTAGTTCAAGGATTAAAAGTGACCTCTTTTTAAGAGGATTCCAGGAAGATGGCAGAAGAAGAACCAGGAATCTACCCCTCCATGCAGATAAAAATTTTACTAGCAGAACCCATCAGATAGAACTACAGTATTCTACAACTGTGGGGTCTGTTGAGGGCTGTGGCATCTTAGGTGAGGCTTGGAGGGTTGTTGCTTCTGCTCACAAAGCTACAAAAAGTGGTTGGCCATTGTAATGCACTTCTTCCCATTGTTACAAATTCCTCTACCTCTGGTTGAAGTGACTTTCAGGGAATGTAAAAGGCTCAGGTCTTCCTAACTTCATTATTCACTTGTCAACTTTCTAGAGCTAGATTTTAAAGAATAGACCACTCACAAACAACATGTATGCATATATGAGGAAAAATGGAAGGTAAATGCATATGCCAGAGAAAGTCTCAGAAAAGACCCAAGGAGATAACTAAGTTTACGTCATACAGCCTACAACAATAAAATATGGCAATAATGAAATCCAGCAAAGCCTGGGGCAGGGAAACAATTTGACTTCCTATTCCCACGGTATTAGATTCAAATGGTCAGTCATTAATGAAAAATCACAAGGCACACAAATAAATAAGGAGGGGAAACCCTCAAACTAATGTGAATGATACATGCAAAAGCTCTACTAAATAAAAATTTTAAAACAACAGTCAGGGGTAAAAGGGTAGCTAAGCAGTAGAATGTTTACTTAGCATGTGTGGGGTCCTGGGTTTGATCCTGAAAACTACAAATAGCAACTGTAATAAAACTCTCTTAAAGAATGCTCGAATAACTAAAAGAAGATGTGGAGAAAAGAAAATGAACTATCAACAAAATGGAAATTGTGTTTAAGAGACCAAACAGGAAAAACCAAAGGAAATCTAGAGTGAAAAGTATAATAACTGAAATGAATTCATCAGAAGGACTCAGAGGCCAAAAAATTTTTAAAAATAAAAAAAAAAGAAAGGAAAAGAAAGAACAAATGAACTCAAAATAGAACAAAGGAAAATTATCAAATGCAAGGGACAGAAAAAAAAAACACTGAAGACAAGTGAACTGAGTTTAAGGAACCTGTGGAATACCATCAAACAAATCAATTTGTCATGCCTTTGTGGAAATTCTAGAAGGAAAAAGTGATAAGGAAGGAGAGAATACTTAAAGAAATACTGACTGTAATGCCAGTTACTTAAGAGCCTGAGGCAGGAGAGTCACAAGTTCAAGGCCAGCCTGAAGGATTTAATAAGATCTTTACTCAAAATAAAAAAATAAAAAGTGGGCTGAGGATAGAGCAACCATGATTTTGATTTCCAGTACCACAAGGGAAAAAAAGCTGAGAATTCCACAAACCTGACTTTGCATCTAAGAAGCTCAGTGAACTCCAGGTAAGATGAACTCAAAATAAGTTGCATCAAGATAATTCATAAACAAACTTTGGAACCACAAAGACAAGAGACTAGTTTCAAAGCAACTAAGAATAGCAATTCATTATTTCATGGAATCCTCAAGAGCATCAGTGAATATCTCATCAGAAACTTTGAATGACATAAGACACAGGGTCAACATAGTCAAAGAGCTAAGGGAAAAAATTTAGTCTTAGCCAAGAATTCTGTATGTAGCAAAACTGATCTTCAAAAGTAAGAGAAATTAAGACACTCCCAGATAAACCAAAGTTGAGGAGATTACCACAAGACTGGACCCACAAGAAATGGTCAAGGGTGTCCTGCAGGTTAAATGAAAGAATACTGACTAGTAATTTGAAACCATATGAAGAAATACATATTACAATTTGTAAGATAAACTGACAATGGCAACATGGGTAGTTACAAAAACTAACATAACAGCAGTTTGTAACTTTATTTTTTCTTTACTGTATAATTTAAGAGACTAATATATTTCAAAAATAATTGTTAATGTAAAAGCTATTATAATTATAACTTTGTAACTTCACATTTTGCTTTGAAGTTAATAGGTTTATGAGAGTTACTACTTTATGTTTCAAGGCCAGCAATACATAAAGATGTCATTTTGTGACACTGATGACTAAGAGATGGTCACAGAGGTGTGAAGAAGCAGAGTTTGTATTTTATCAAAATTAAGCAAGTATAAATTCAAATTAGAATGTTATAACTTTAGGAGGTTAATATAATCTCCATGGTAACTGTAAAGAAAATGGCTACAAGATTACACAGAAAAACGAGAAAGAAATTAAAACATTGCATTACAAAATGAAGTAGCCACAAAATGTGACAGTAATGCAGCAAGTGAGGCACAAAAAGCTATAGAGCATACACAAAACAAATAGCAAAATGATGATTAAGTTCTTGTTCATCAGCAGTTACTTTAAATTTAAATGTATTAAATTTTTTAATCAAAAGACAGAGACTGGCAGAATGCTATTTATAAAAGACTCACTTTAGATCTGAAACCATAAATAGGTTGAAAATAAAAGGATAGAAATAGATATACTATGGAACTAGTAGTCAAAAGAGAACAAGATGGATATATTTACACTAGACAAAATAGACTTTAAATCAAAGATCCTAAATATGTTGTGTATTAATGAAAAGGAAAATACAGCAAAAAGGTATAATAATGATAAACATTTATGTCCCTAATGACAGATTATCAAAATATTTGAAACAAAAACTGACATAATTCAGGGAGAAACAAAGAAAACTGGAGATTGCAATAACCCACTCTAAGTAATGGGCAGAGCAATAAGAAGATAAGTAAGGAAGTATTACAAAATAGACAAATTAAGTTTAGTTATGCTTTAAAGACATCATACAAGGTGTCTTCTCCATCCACAACAGGTTGAAGTTGGAAAATGAGTATCAGAGGTATTCCAGCAGACAAAGGGAGACCCTGCTCGCTGGTAACCAACTCAGAGGGAAGGCAGAGGCAGGCCCTGCTCTGCATGCATTCCAGCAGCCTTTGGGACACCTCTACTCCAGGTAACCAGCAAGGGCTGAGAAAACCAGAGGTGGGTCCTGCACCAGAGCACCCAGTGGCCACTATTGGATACCCATAGCCAGCACTGGCCAAGAAAATCAAACAGTCATGCTCCAGAGAAATTTTAGCCAATGTGATAGGTGCCTGGAACCCCATTTCCCACTTGTTTGGAAGAACCCAGAAAAACATTAAGAC
>RJWT010021911.1:0-17382 GCA_004365215.1 Cuniculus paca
ATCTATTATTATCTAAAATCCCCTCCTACTAAAAATCCTACCGTAATTAAGAGCAACTCACCATACGTATAGCTGATCTTGGAAGAATTCTAATTACAATATTAGGTAATTTTCAGGAAATAAAATGTATTTTACAGAGATAATACTAATGTGATAATAATGAATATAATGAATATGAAGCTTCTGAATTCACAGAGCACAGTATATTTTCCAATCATGGAGCCCATGAATACCTTAATCAGAATTTGATCTCAGTACTCCTGCCACATGGATCTCTGATCATGATTGTGTGTTTAAAGTATGCATATTCCTCTAAACTGTCCAATTTTTTTATGTGTAGAATGCTCTATGATTTTATACGATCACCAAAATAAAAAAAAATACTTAGAAAAGGAAAATAGATGAATTAAAATAACATACAACCAGGCAAACAAAGACAACTATTATTGCTGTTTTGGAATAAGTAATGGAGATTTATTTTTCTTGTTGGGTATTGAACCCAGGGCCTCACATGTGCTAAGCAATTACTCTACTGCTGAGCTACACCCCTAGCCTGAGACTTTTAAAAATTATAAATGGCAAAAGTTTAACTCCAAGTTTTCCTTTTGAAGCCAGTTCTTACGAAAATCATTACCTTTGCAAATGTGCTAAAAATGAATAGCCAGCTTATTATGCTTCCCATATTGTTACAGGCAGCTGAGTTAGTTAAAAATATTATAGGCAGTCAGACAGGGCTGGGTCCTCAAAGGAGCCAGTGCAGAGAATCAGATACCTTGCAACCTTGGAGGAGACAGACACCTCCTGCTGTGGACCAGCTCTCAAGACAAAAGGCAAAGCAAATGCACCCACATCCTAAGGATCGATATTCTAAATAGTTCTCTATCACCCTGAGAAAGCCAGGAGGCACCATCCCAACCCCCAACAGGAAGAGTCACTGCTCTATAAGCATGCCCGCTTGCTATGTGACTTTCTTCCCCATTTGTTCCTGATTTAATCAATTTTACCTGAGCAATTAAACTTATTGGTTGACTACAGTTCTGTCCCACCTTATGCCCACTGTCTTGGTTACTTTTTTCTCATTGTGGAGACAAAATACCTGACGCCCAAAGTGAAGCAAGGAAAGGTTTATTTAGCTTATGGTTCTTGGAGGTTTCAGTCCATACTCAGCTGGCTCCAAGGCAGAGTGGCCTGGCTGAGGCACAGCCATTCATGGTGGCCAAAAGGGACAAGAATGAAAGGGCAAAAAGAGGAAAAGGTGTCTCCTTCCTTCCCTTATATAGTATGTCAGCTCCACCACTGGGCGGGTGCAGCACTCACACTGCTAATCCCAGCACTAGACAATGAACCAATAACAAATACTCGACTCAGCAGCCTCCATGACTGCATGAGGCTTTGGGGAGACACCCAATATAAACCATAACACCCACCTTGCCAGTTCTGATTTTTCCCCACCTTGAACCCATCTCACCTTGTGGTTTTATTCTATAAACGTCCCTAAAAAAGACAGTCTTTGGCAACCTGCTCGGGACCTCTTCTGTCTCTCTCAGACAGAAGCTTTCTTTCTCTCAATAAATATATTTTGCTCTTAACCTCTGTTGTTCCTGAAATTCATTCTTCGATTTTAGAGAACACAAACTCATACTGGACCTGTAATAGGTTGAGAGTTTCATTCCCCTACATTGATATCAAATACTACAAAATTGTTCTCTGGCCAAATGTCACCTTTCCCTAATTTAAACGGAGAAAAAACAAATTTTGCTTCTCTCCTGTTCTCTAGACCCCAGAGCCTTTTCCATCCTGTTTATCCAGAGGAAAGGAGACATCTCAATGCAGGAGTGGCTTAACCAAGTCTCTGAACTGGTCAGTGCAGAAACTAGAGCGGGAGCTCCTTGTGGCCCACTTGGTGCTTTTCAGTTGTCTCCCTTCTTGCTATGCAAATTACCCCTCTGTAGATCAGCAAAACACACGGTATCCAGGGCAGGTCAGATTCCCTGATTTTCTCTCGGACTTACTGTTCGTGACATGCGCCTTCAGTCCCGAAGATTGATTGAAAACATTTATTATAAGTAAAGGCAGCTACTGATGCTCTGAATTTCAAGAGATTCTTTAGATACAAAAGCCATGAACTAGATTCTTTGTTCATTATACTGAATGATAATTCTGCTTTGAATAGAGGTATATCTCCCTGTCCTCCTTCTAAGCACATAAACACCTACGTATGGATCTTTATAGCAGTTTTATTCAAAGTTGCCAAAATTTTGAAGCAACTAGGATTTCTTTCAGTAAATGAATGGATAAATTACCAGTGGTACATCCATATAATGGAATTTTGTTCAGCACCAAAGAGAAATGAGCTATTAACTATGCAAAGACACAGAGAAAAATAAAGGAATATTACTAAGTTAAAGAAGCCCAAACAAAAAGGCAACCTACTATATGATTCCAACACTATGACATGCTGGAAAAGGTAAAGTGATGGATATTGTGGTAAAAAAAGGGGATGATGGGTGGAGTGCAGAGGATTTCTAGGGCCATGAGAAAACTCGGAGTCCATGGTCACCAGTGATGCAGTACTGAGAACGAACTGTAAACTACGGGTTTGGGTGGCCACTGCAGTTAGACCACTGGCATGTACTACATGTGTCACTCTGGTTGCAGGGGCGATGCCTGACAGTGAGGGGGCTGTGTATATGAGGGAACATATGGGAAATATCTACACATCCATCCCCTCAATTTTCCTGCAAATATAAAGCTGTTCAATTTGTTAAAAATGGAAATGAAAAATTGCTTTAAAATTATAAAAGATCACACATGCGTACATGTATTTATGTGAAGATTTAGAAAATATCATACTTAAGAGCAAAAATAAAGCATCCAGAGTACCTAAAAAATCAGTTTAGCAAAGTATTTGCAGCTCTGTTGTGGAAGAAACTGTAAAAGTTTAGGTACTTTATAAAAAAATCTAAATACATGAATTGTAACATGTTCATAGAGACAAAGACTCAATATTACACACATGTGAGTTTTCTCATTTTATATGTAGATTTCATGTAATTTCAGTACACAGTCTGACAGGATTTTTGAGAATTCTGACAAGGAAATTCTAAAATTTATATGGTAAGGCAAAATCCCAAGAGCACACAAATGCTCCTGAACTCTCAGATGTGTGTTGTGGGACTGTTGTAGGTAACTAAGTTAGATGGAAATATTCTAGGCGGTCAGACAGGGCTGGGTCCTTGAAGGAACCAGTGGAGAAGCCCAGATACCTTGCAACTGTGGGGGAGACAGACACCTCTGCTGTGGGCCAGGCCTCAAGACAAAAGATCAAACAAATGTACCCATGTCCTAAGGATCGATATTCTAAATAGGTCCCTATCACCCCGCGGAAGCCAGGAGTCACCATCTCAACCCCCTACGGGAAGAGTCACTGCTCTTTAAGCATGCCCTCTTGCTATGTGACTTGCTTCCCCATTTGTCCAAGATTTAATCAATTTTACCTGAGCAATTAATCTTACTGGTTGACCACAGTTCTGTCCCACCTCATGCCCACCTTGCAAGTTCCCATTTCGGACCCATCTCACTTTGTGGTTTTGCTCTATAAAAGTCCCTAAAAGACAGAGTCTTTGGCAATCCACTCAGGATCCTTTCTGTCTCTCAGATAAAAGCTTTCTTTCTCTTAATAAATATATTCTGCTGTTAACCTCCATTGTTCCTAAAATTTATTCTTTGATTTTAGAGAACATGAACTTGTACTGGACATGTAGTAGGTTGGGAGTTTCATTACCCTCTCTCAGGATGGCGCTGATGGGTCATTTCCCCACACTCTGAAGGGTAAGGATGGTACTCATGTAAGCAGTGTAAAGCATCAGTACACCAATCATTGCATTTATAGAAAGCTTGTTTATTACAGAGCCATCACTGTAGATCGGGAAGAAAATGAAGGGTTATCCATGAAGTGAAAATGTGACGTGTAGTTATCCATATGGAAAAATGGAAACTGGATGAGAAATCAAGTTGAGGTGATTTAAGATATACATTTGAAAAGTAAAACTATTCACTTTTTTGAAGATAGAGGAAAAGATATTTAAGACTTCGTGATGAGAACTGATTTCTCAAGTGAGACACAGAAAGTGGAAACTAAAGGATGGTTAACTCAGTTACGTGAAAATTGAAATCTTTCTCAAAAAAGCATCAGAAAGAAAGTGAAACTACAAGCCATAAACTGAAGTAAGCTATTTATATCCTATTAATTGATGAAAATCTATCATCAATAATATAAAGGACTTATAAAATCAATATGAGAAGAAGAAATAGCAGAGAATGGAGGCAAGAAAGGCCCAGGCATTTTTTTTTTTTGTTTAACAGGGAACACAAAAGTCCAATTAATGTAAGAAATGATGATGACTATCATCTGTAATCAAGAAATGCTAACTCACCCCTAAGTGATATGTCATTTTCCACCTACCACCTAAGTCTGAGATATAAATTTTATGAGGAGCTGAAGACAAACTTGTTTACACTGTTGGTGCAAGTATGACTACCTAGGAAAATATTTCTATGTAACTTAGTTAAGTGTGTCTTCCTAGTATATGGTCTAGCCTAGAAAAGTCTTACATATATGTAGCAGAAAGATGTACAAGGATTATATTAATTACAAAAAATGAAAAAAATTGCAACATTCACTGAAGGGTAAATCTCAATCGCAGAATATCATAGATTATTGCATATTAATCCAATGGAATAATTTATGGCAGTAAAAATAAATGAACTAAAACGTCATGTACCAACTTGGAGGAATCTCACAAATAGAATGGAGGTTAAAAGGGGATCTGGGAAGGAAGAGGAGCTGGAAATGAAAAAGATCAAGATGCGATATGGATATACATGTCCCAACTCCTCATAATGAAGGCATTCCTCATGTATCACAAACATACACTAAGAAGAAAAAGGGAAAATTAAGAAAACAAAAATCAAACCACAGAAAAATGTGTGTGCTATGATTCATGTATATAAAGTTCATAAAGTGCAAAACTGAAGGACATAGTTGAGAGAGACGTATGTCTGTGGGGACACGAGAAGGAATGTCAAGTGCATCTGTATTTAGGCTGCCGGCCCTCCTGGGGTTGGGGGTGGGAGGGAGTGTAGTCAAAGGAGATGGGTTCATGATTGAGTCATTGCTAGTATTTTATTACTATTACGTATGTTAGAAATATTCTTGGAAATTTATATTTAATAAAAACCAAACATAAAATGGAGTACTTAAAAAAATACTCATTTTATAGTCCCAAGATAGACATGTCTGAACCACAGAGCGAAACGTGACAAAGGTATCAAGGAATTGTGTTTTTCATTATAAAACATTATAAAAACAAAATCATGGGTAAGTAGTATCCTCCTTTTTGCACACTGTTCAGTCTAAGAAGACATTTTAGTCATTCTAAAGCCCACCAAATGCAGACTTCTGTCTTACAGGAGTTTTAGAAAGAAGCTAATTCATTTTATAAATGACGTTATGTAATCACTAGACACATGCAAATGCTGCTCAACTGTAAGGTGACAATATTATAAATGAAGTTCTTTTTTGCTTATAGAAAATAAATCTAGTGACGGTGACAATATTAGACTTTTATGGAACAGGACCAAACCCAGAACCACAGAGCTATGTCTCAGGCCCCATTTCACCTGTTAAAAACAGACCTGCTTTCCATTCAGATTCTCTTTCAACTTGTGTACGAGAGTTTCACTGAAGCACTTAGAACTAGTATTTTTTTGTTCCAAATGTCTCTCATTTGGAGACAAATTTATCTTTAAATTTCGTATATTCTCTGCTTTGCTGAGTTTCATCAATAAGATATTTTGTATTATTCTTTGTAATTATTCTTTACGTTCATTATTCTTTGCTTGTGTTTTCTATTTAATTTCAGTTACTAATTAGATAACATTTTC
Source organism: Cuniculus paca (assembly GCA_004365215.1). Classification (NCBI taxonomy): domain Eukaryota; kingdom Metazoa; phylum Chordata; class Mammalia; order Rodentia; family Cuniculidae; genus Cuniculus; species Cuniculus paca. The sequence goes on from RJWT010021911.1 coordinate 5,947, forward strand.
AAGCACAATTTAACAGAGATTTACTCATCAACTATGAAAATGTTATCTGCCTCAACTTTGTTAGGTGATTTTATAAACAAAAAACTGCTTTTGTCTTACAAACACATCTAGCAATATCTTCTAATAATTTATTGAGCTTTTTCTTAAAATCCAAATGTCATTTCTGTTTCTTTTATGATATCAACCTTTTTGAGCATCTGGAGAAAAGCAATCAGGAGTGACAATGCTATTTCCCGTTCTCCTTGCTTTTTGCACTTACAAATTTTTGTTTTGTTAGTTTGAAGGTGAGAATCAAAGCCATGACCTTGCTCATGGTAGGCAAGTACTCTACCACCGAGTTACACCGCCAGCCTTCATCTTTTTAGTACATCAGTATTAATAGGTGTTGAAAAACTATCTAGTAATTAAAGTCAAAACTTGCTACTTTCTATTTGTGTTTTGATAAAGTAAATATTTTTTGACTCACATGGGTTTTCTTCTACTTATTATTTTACCCACTCAAATTTTATTCCATGACCTATCATAATATTTGTCTCTCCCTTCCCCTAATACCCCATTCTTTTGTCTTAATAAAAATAGATAATACCTCATGATATATTTGTTAAACTCTCTGACACCTCTGAAAAGTATGTATCATTATTCCTATTTTTTAGGCAATTGAAGCCCAGCAAAGTGACGGCACGCTTCTGATTTCAAGTTTGGTATTTTGGAGGTTGACAGCAGAGCTGAGGGTCTGGAAAACACAAGATAGTAATATTTTTGAATATTTGAAATATTTCAAATTCATTTCCTTAGTATTCCTTCATATTCCTTCCTGAATATTTCAAATTCATTTCCTTAGTTAATTTTATGTTTGTGATACATGGGATTCTAGAACCTTAAATAGGCACCCATCTTGTCTTCTGAAGAAGAGTTTCTCACATCCTCACCTGGGTAGTGACTTGGGCTTGTAAATCTGACTCTTCAAGGGTCCCAGTCCTCACCAGTTTCTTGTCAGGGTTTGCTGCATTCTCATCCTTTGACAAAACCCTTAGACCTTGTACTTGGATTATTGGCTGATCTGGCACTGCCCATCAAGCAGAAAGAATTTATTTCTGTCTGTCTGTCTCTGTCTCTCTCTCTCACACACACGTAAACACAATACTTTTGGAGGAGAAGAAAATAAAAACTTTTGTGGGAGTACTTACTATTCAGTTTGAAATGAAAGCCACCTAACTGGCTAAAGATTTCTGCTAAAATAATTATTTCTTGCTGTCGGCACCCAGGAACCAGAGTGAAAGGAAAGCAATGAAGCCAGAGTAAAACCAATCATCTGGGGTCTGACACTCATTTGATCCATGAGAGAGCATTGGGTGGGAAGATCACAGCCAGTTTTCTTGGATAACATTTGAATACTGTTATGGTTTGTGTCTAGTGTATCCCCAAAGCCTCATGTGGTCATGGGGCTTTGCAGAGGTGGCTGAATCTAGAGTGTGTGATGCTGGGATTAAGGGTGTGTGATTAGTAAATCAGTCCACTGATTGGTTTGGCACAGTTCTGGCTAGGATTAAGGGTGTGAGTGCTATACCTGCCCTAGGGCAGGTATCCTGCATACAAGATAAGGGACAGAAAGAGTCTTGTCTCTTCCCCCTTGTTGCTTTTTCTGCCTTGTGGGCACCATGAACTGTTCTCTGCCATGCTACCCTGCCTTAGAGCCAGCCAATTATGGGCTGAAATCTCTACAAACTGTGAGCTAAATAAACCTTCCCTCCTTTAACTTTGGGTGTTGGGTGCTTTGTCCAAGCAACAAGAAAAGTAGCTAAGACAGATGCCTAAGGACAAGCTTTATAGATGATCTGTTCCACAGGTTCTCGGGCTCCCCGTAAGAGAAGGATATTAGCTATTCTCTGGCACCTGCTGCCCTCAAGTTTCACTGTGTTCTTAGCAAAGCCCTGTCTCACCATTTCTTACAACTGAATTCACATAAAAGACTTAGGAAAAGTCTCATGCTCAGAGACTAGCATTTGGTACACTAGCAAAGTGTTCAAAGGTAGTATTATTTATATACCCAACCAAAAGCACAGTAATTCATTCATTGTTACTTGAAATGATTTTTCAGAATCACTTAGCTCTTCTGTAGCAATTGTGACTTGAACAATTTTACTGCACTGGTTTTAATTTTAGGTAGACTGCTATTATATCATTGCCTGGATTTTTCCTTCTATTCCTGATTACAAGAGAGAGAAAAAATATGCTGAGTTCCAGTTCCAGCCTCAGCCTTTGTGTGTTTAGTTTTTGCACAGAAGAAATAAGGGATTAAAACTGAGGAGAGTGAATCATGCTAACAGAGAAAAATGCCTGAATATTTCAAAGCAGGAAGAACTTGGTGCTCGTTTTGAGCTAATTTTTAAGTCTATGAATACACAGCACACCTCGTTGTCTCAGGAGTTTTGGAAATCCACAGATCAAGCCATATCCATGGAGTAAACAGTTGCCTTAGAAAACATCTTTGCAGATATTAGTTAGTTCTGTATGTATCTGGACACCAGTAGGATCAAGGGAAAACCTTACAATAAAATGAGAAATGGTGTCTATTTTTATTGTGGATTTTCTACAGTGGTAACCTAATAATTATCCAGTTTATGCATTATTTTATCATAATCAAACCATTAAGTCATACAAATATTGGTCCTTGCTGAAAAATTTAAACATATCTGTGAATTATTATGAATTTTTTGTATGCACAAATGAAGATAGAAAAGACTAGCTTTAAATGATCAAATATAATGAACATGAAAATAATATCTGTTTCTCACACCAGAGACACATTTCTAGATAAAGGGATGGACCTTGAGACCACACTCTTAAGTGAAATAGATCAGACACACATGTTTATATACCACACTGTTTCTCTGGTGTGAGAAACCAAAAGGATAAATAAGGACCAAAAGGTATAATAGATATTGTAAAATAGGGACTAAAATGTTCAAATGGGAACGAGAACTAGGGAGGGAAGGGGGGAAAGGAAGGAAGGGAAAGAAAAAAAAGAAGGAAAAAATGGAAACAATGCTTTTGTAAATAAGGAGGGGAAGAGGAATTGAAGGGAGGAGAGGGGAATGGGAAAAAAAGAAGAATCAAGCTATACCATGTACAGATGCTTCTTTCTTTCTTTCTTTCTTTCTTTCTTTCTTTCTTTCTTTCTGTACCAGGGATCAAATTCATGACCTTGCATTTAGCAGGCAAACGCTTGAGCCACTGAACTAAATCCCCAGGTACATATTCTCTGTGATGACTGTTATCATTATGTATATCTACAATGTACCAATACAATTAATTAAAAAATAAAATCTGAATTAATTGTGTACTGTGAGCAAAGAACAATTGTTGATATTTAACTTTACAGATGCCAAATACTATCACATTCTGACAGCTGGTATTTATGAGCCCTGTCCAACTTGCAGTGTGAAGCAGTTCCTTCCACTGACATTGCTTGTAAGTTCTCTACTGGAGCCATGAGAATAAAACCCATGAGTGTGAAAATTCCCATCCACTTGAATATCAACCTAACCCATAAATAGCAGAAAAAGTCTTCCATCTTCCCTGCCAAGCTCTTAGCCTTATCTTAAAGATCAGTGATAAAAATCAACCAGTTAAATTTGATTCATGAAATTTCTGTGACTCTCAAGTGACTCATTTTCTTTGAGACTCAAATGCCATATATATTAGTCCAAAATAAACTAACCGATATTATCTATGACTAGTCATAATAATTCCTTTTTGGGAGCTGGTACACATAAAGAATTGGCTGCTTTATAAGAATGGTATGAAAAATGATGAAATATTGTCCATTTTAATAATCTTTGACCAGTGTGAAAAATACCATTTTCTGAAACTCAAGTAGAAGACTCATTTTTATCACCTGCCAGAAAAATGAGCATTATTCTTAAAATTGAGTACCTGCCTGCAGAATTGTAAATCTGTGTTTATGGGTTTTAGGGACTCTAGCAAACCCCTGGGACAGCACAGAAACCTTCCTAGGTTTGGGTCTAGGGAGGACTAGAAAAACCTAAGCCATGCACGTCCTACCTGTGCCATGCCTGTGTCATGACTGCTCCCTCTAGCTGAGTGGCTCCTGGACTTCAGCTTGCACCAGATTCACTTGGAGGAATTCTTAAAACACAGCCCGGGGTGCTGGTGATTGTTTCTGACTCAGGTGCCTCTGTGGGGCTACAGAATCTGGGAGTGCAGATGCCCTGGGCCATGCTGAGAAGCACTGCTCTCGTTTAAATTTGGAAAAGCGATCTTTCCATGCAAGGGTACTTCTCTATTTAGGCATTCTAAACGCACATCTAGAGGGTAAGAGGGGCAGCAGGGACAGGACAGGGGCTGCCAGTCTCTGGATGCAGCTTTGCCTGGGCTCAGAATGCATCCAGTATCTCCCAGCTGGCAGACGATTGAGTGAAGAGGAGGAGAGGAGTAGGTGCAATGTGCATTCTTCCCACTTCTGTGCTGTGGATAATTCTTGGACTTGGGAGTGAGAATCATAGAAATAGTAGGTGGTGTAGTAGAAATAACAGGTTCAGTCGCCTACAAACAACAGGTCGGAGAGGCTGAGCACAAGCATTACTGGTTCCAGAAGCCCAAAGCCACAGCTTCTCTGTGTTAACTTACAGAGCAAGGAGGGAGGCAAGAATGGATCCGAGATTTCATTTATAATAATAAAGACCTCTATTATGGACTTACTTGTTGCCATTTGAGAGAGAGAGAGAGAGAGAGAGAGAGAGAGAGAGAGACAGATAGACCGACAGACACAAACACACAGAGACAGAGAGACAGAAAGATGGGGGAGGGAGGGGAGAGGGGAGAAATTGTCTAATGTTCTATATTATCAAGTTTTATACTTTTAGATGAAGAATCACCTATTTCACCAATCACAGACTTCAGAACAATTATGACATTAAAATATTCACCCCAACTTACCTTCCAATTGAAAAGTTTTTAATTACTATTATTTTTAAGGACAACTCTATCTAAGAACCCTAATTCCCCTTTCTCTCACAGCTTCTGTCTGCTCAATATGAAAACTGAAAGACCAGTCAATACAAAGGAAGTATTTCCGAAGAAACACAGGACTATCGACTAATAACACAGGGGGAAAGCAGGACATGAACAATAAATTTCAAAATATTCCTCCTCAGTGAAAATGGAACCATCAAATTGCAGGGAAAAAAAAGTTAGGGAGCCAAGTCTCCATTTCAGGCTCTTTCACACATTTCTTTACTCTGTCCATTTCCTTTAGTCTGTTCCTTAAAAAACGACTATTTTTAGCTGTATCAATAGAAGGTCATCAGGAGCACGAGGAAAGACATTTTTAGGAGAGTGTGTGGACAGACCTTTAAAAAATTGATAAAGACCTTTAAAGAATAGATCTTGGCTGGGGATCTAGCTCAGCGACCTAAGCACCTGCCTGGCAAGTGTGAGGTTGTGAGTTCGATCCCCGGTGCCGCAAAAAAAAAAAAAAAAAAAAAAAAAGAATTGAGTCCTGAGATGGGAAGAAAACAAACCCTACATCCTGAGGCCTGTTAGGAAGCAGCTGCAGTGCTGTTCTAAAGCTGCAATGGAGTTTTCACTCAGAATGAGGCGATTCCGTAAAAAGCGACTGTTCTTACCCTCATTCTCCCATTCCTGATCGCTGGCCCATCCTCTGCCAGTCTCAACACGTACAGATCCATCTTGTATTCCCTTCCTCCACGAATGCTGAATCCAAACCCTTTGGCACCTTTCTCCATGTCCACCGTGAAGTAATCAAAATCCTTCCGGATAGGGAAGAAAACAGAATGGGATTAGAGAAGCTGGTGTGGCCCACTTCTCCGCCCTCCTCCCCTCCCAGAGTGAACACGCGCTCCTTGCAGGACATTACCGCTCCTGAGTTTCTCATTCACTACTTTGAGCACTGTATCGTGTGTGTGTGTGTGTGAATTACAGAGGTTGCTAAAAAGAAATGTGAAATTTAATGGCGTCTGCCCGTCTCAGTTGCCCACAGATGTGGGTCTTCCACTGAACATCAAGTTGAAGTATACAAAATCGATTTCTCTTTTTTTCTGAAAATGCGGTGTGTCTAAATTTTCCTCACCTTCACTGTTCTTAGATTCTTTGGGAATAAAGGTGAGTTTTAATTCATAATATAAGGCCTGGCTTTATCCTCAGCATGGAGGCAAGAGGCTTGCTCTTTACCAAAACGGGTAGAGAAGGGTCATGGAAATAGTTAGAGGCCTAAAGACCTCCACTGCTGCCAGATGCACATAGCCTGCATTAGTGCTACTCTGAAGTCCAGGTAAGAGTTATTTCTTCTTGCTTTTTTAGTGCTGGATATTGAATCCAGGGCTCTGTGCATGCTAAACAAGCACTCTATCACTGAGCTACAGCCCTATCCCTGTAAGAGCATTTTAAAAACTCTGATGAGGCAATGCACTGGGAATTGGCTACTTAACACCAGTAGGGATTGGTTCATCCCATTACTACCACCCACTACTGATGGATGGGTAGACGGGCGGATGGATGGTTGGATTGCTCTGCTTTATTCTGAAATAGTTATTTATTCAGTGCAGCTTTAGGATGCAGGTGTTACCCTGATGACATCAGAGTTAGGCACAGTAGAGCTGTGGTTCTCTAACCCGGAAGGGTGTCCTTTTCCGTCTCCCTCCTATTTCATTCCTTGCCTTTCAGGAAGTCTTGGCCTGGCAGATGAGACCCCGGCCCAGGTACCTGGGGCTGCCTGTAGTCCGGCAGTGGGTACTGCCTGGTGTCGGGGGAGTGCTGTCTGTAGTCCAGCAGGGGAGGCTGTCTGTAGTCCAAGGGCGGGGGCTGCTGGTAGTCCCCTCCTGGGGGTTGCCTGTAGTCCAGCGGGGGCTGCCTGTAGTCTGTGAATGGAGGCTGTCGGATGTCTGGTTTCACATCTTGTCTTGCTTTTACTTCTGACCTATAACTAAATAAATGGAAAGGTGGTTTTCTTTGGCTTCTCAGCATTCTAAGGAGACCAGAACGATCCCATGACCTCTAGGCCTCGTTCAGTCATAACAGCTATGGGGGTTGCTCCTACTCATGATCTTGCTGCATATTTAGCATTGTGAGAAAATTAAATAATGAGTATCACTTAAACATCTTTGACAAAGGCCATCTTGTGTACTTTCATTTGGCTCTTCAAGAAATCAAGATAAAATTGTGGTTCAACCAGAATTTTGTGGAAAAACACTCTTCCACTTTGTTTATTTGCAAATCTAGGAAGTTAAACACTAACTATACATTCCAAAGCATTAATCTGTCCTAATGACAGTAAACCAATTCTCTCAACCCCTTTCTTTCTTAGTCTCTTACACACCACACACACACACACACACGCACACACTCCTTGGGAGATCATTCATTACTCTGTGAATACATGATTGAAATGATCTCTAAATACTGTAAAAGTACCTAATTAAAGACTGCCTTAAATTGCTATATTGGATCTTTTTGAATATTTTATAAGATAAAAGAGTGGTAGTGGGCATAATTATGGACTACAAATGAAGTAGAAAGACACTGGACCATTAGTGAAATTCAAATCATATTACACAGAAGTTTAAATACTAGGATAAACATCAAATACTACTGCAGTCATAAGGTGGAGAGGAAGGCAAAAGATGTTCATGTCCAGCATGTGTCTCTCATCGCTTATAGACAATAGTTACTAATAAACACAGACACCAGAATGATCAGTTTAGTGCTCTTTTATGAATCCAAACTTCTCTAAGCTTGAGAGGTTTCCCAGTTCACAAAGGGACTAAAACAGCCAATACCTGCCATTAGGGGACATTATTTAGGTTAACTGCAAAGTCATCATTGGGGTGCTGAGGTCTTTGACATCCGTACTTCATTGCCTGTTACCATGGTAACAGCATACAATGAGCTACCCAGGAATGTAGGTAGATTAAATGATATGTTTTATATAATAACGATTTCATCTAACATTAATATAGAAGGTATGAGGCATTGAAATAATATCTAGCACTAAGGAAAAGCTTAAATATCTCAGGAAAAAATGCTCAAAACAAGTAGAATTTTTACCTTTATAACTGGATGGTTCCTGTACTACTTTATAGTCTCACTGATGATGATTAGTATCAAATAGTTTTAAAAAGCACTTGCCTGAAGAATTGCTGTAAGTATAATCTAATATTTGATGAGGACACATTGAAAGTACAGGGCAATAGATGTGTTTATCTCGAGTTCTTGAAAGGGGGATAGTAATGTAGTTATTTTAATCAACTCTTTGAATAGGTCTTATTTGTTGCTTAACCCTGCAGAGGGGAGACATTCCTTTTGTGAGCTGGATAATTTGGGCTTTGCTTTATTCCTCAGTAGTCCACTCACCTACTGAGAGAGTGCGTGCTGAGAACAGAATTATTTAAATATTCTTTGAATAAGAAACTTAGCTATGCAAATGCATGCATTAAACAAAAGGAATCGAACCAGGTGGTATTTGCCAGTGTGTGTTGGTTCTTTTCTAGAAATAGCTTGCGTGGTGCTTTTGATGTCACACTGCTTTAAATTCTAGCACAGGCACTTTATTTTCATGATTTGTGTGGTACTGGTATGAAATATCCATTATGTGCTCCTTTTCCAACCAGATGTGTCACAGGGTATAACAAAAGAGGGTGAAATGCAAGAATCTCCCCAAAGACACAAATGACGAGAGATAGGAACAGTTGAGACTTGTAACAGCTGCAATCCAAGCCACCAAACACGGCAACTTCATCCTAATTAGTGACGTGTGTCAGGATTGCAGGTTGAAGTGCACATTGAAGAAGGAAAAGATAATGTTTTATGAGTGTTGCTGACTTTGAAATGAGTGACACAGTGGCTAGGCTAAAATTGATGTTGCTTTGACTATGCGAGGCATTCTAAGGAAGACTCAAGATGATTAAAAATAGACTCCTTAAAGTTCCTTTACTTATGAAAGAAGGTCCTCAATATAATCTTTTGCAGCTATTAATTCCATGACAAAAGAGACGCAGAGATGACTAAGCAGACTACTAATGGTACGTTCTAGCAAGATTTTATGGCATTAAAAATTCCAGGACCAGGAGGCGTTGCCTAGGTGAGATTCGACATCTTGTGGCCCATCAAGGATCTGCTTCCAGCCATGGGCATCTGGGACGCAAGAACTGTGAAAGAAGTCAGTTTCCAATCCTCTCCCCCTGCCCTGGCTACTTTAAATCACAGTGAAATACCAATTATCCTTGCTGGAGAAGGTCGGTTCTGCTATTTATACTTAGTTTTGGAATACAGTCTATAATGGCTTTTTTTTTTAAATCAACAAATCTTCTCCTTGAGTAGCATTTTACTTGTGCTCATTGTAAAATTATTTAGTGTTTCTCAAGCACACACCCAAGGACTATGTTAAGTCACCGAGAAATGGGCAGAAGCAGATTGTGTGTCACCGGAAGTTAATGCAAGAGTAAACAAGGCAGGACAAACTACTGCTTATTCTAACTCATGAAACAGAAACTTGCAAGCAGATGGTCACTGTCGTCTGCTCGGCTTTCGCGCGGGAACAGGCTCAGTCTGATGTGTGGGTGGGTGTTCTTCGCACAAAGGCGCTTGGCGCATGCGCCCTTTTGGAGACAACACCAGCCCGATCCAGGAAAAGGCACCAGTTCCTCCTCTGATCCCGCGAGCGTCTCTCAGTGCAGCCATGAGGACGTTTCTGGTATCTGTAAGATTTCTGAATCTCTTTTCTCCTAGGCCAGTGAACTACTACTAACAATCAAAGAGTTAAGCGAGGAGATCCGAGTGCTGGCCTGTAAGAGCTCTCAGAAATGGAACGAACATTTCCCAGGTGTTACTCTGAAGCAAACGAGAACTCTGGGCAAACAGACTGGTGATTTATAAAAAATTTGGATCAGATTGATCTGTTAATCCCAGAGTTAGGACATACTTTTTTCCGCAGTAAGGAAAAAAATTCTGAAGACTAATGCTTCTATGTTAGGGGCCACAGTGTCCCAGTGATGAGGTACAGCAGAGGGGACCCAACAGCGGCCTTAGGGAGCTGTTGCTGTCCCCACAGAAGCATAGCACACTCTCGTGCTCTGACCTTCACCATGAAAGAAGCTTTCCCGGAAGGGCAGGTTTAACCGGCCGAAGAGCACATCAAAGGAGATGAGACGATTACCCACTCAAGGACGAGGTCACCAGCCCAGGCTAGAAGCAGCACGCATGCGCGCAAAGTCCTTGCACCCTGAACGTGATCGCAAGATTAACCCACAGTAGGAGAATCAGAAAGAGAAGCTGGAAGCTGATTCAGGGACTGCTGGGCTCTCAAGCCCTCCCTGCTGAAGGCAGGACGGACCCTGGGGGAAGCAGGTGCAGTCTGCTTGAATAACAGTGGAAGCAGACACACCTGGGGCTTATTACCGAGGTGCCCGGGACTTGCCCTTCCCATGGGCTGTCAACTTCTCACCTCTGCATCATTGGCTTCACAGGGCTTTTCTCTTCCCGGGCACACATTAAAAGCAGAAGCAGCTGAGGACAACCGTACATTTACTTTTTCCTGAAAGCACCCGTGCAGAAGGGGCTTTGCAGAAATACCCCTGTGCGGCCCAGGGGAAGGCTCTGTGTCGCGACCATGTGAATGAGGAACACAGAGAAGTGTGGGAGTCAAACACTGAGCCTCGTTCACCTTCCCCAGCTCAGAAGGCGGCACAGAGGAAGCAGGTGTCAGAAGCACCAGGACCAGGGCAATCCAGGGAGGAGAGGCCCGCACCAGAGATGCGGTGGGATGGGTTCTGCTTTTCTTCTGTCGACAGCAGAAGCAGCTCATGGACACAGGTCTTCATCGTTGTCTGGAAGGGCCCAGGCCAACCCAGGCTCCTGTTTACCCACGAGTCACAGTTAGAAGACAGCGTCATTTTTCTATGACATTCCTTGTTCTCTAAGTGCCTGTGTGTGGGGATCGGAAGACCCTCGCTCGACGGCAGATGGGAGGATGTAACCTGCGGGGAGCGGCGTGAACACTTGTGGACGCCTCCAAATCCTTCCTCATCCTCCTCCGTCCTCGAGCGCCCAGCTGCCACCTTCATGGGCCACCTTTCCGCCCTGCCTGGCCTCATCTGCTCTCTTGTGGGGCAACAGTGAGATCTTGAAAAGCAAATTCCGTGATGTCAGTCAACAGCTCAAGCTGTTGGCGACTTCCCCTCTACCTGAGGTAAAGATCAAAGCCTGCAATGCGCTCCTGGAGCCTCTGGGCTTCATCTGACACCATGCCCCGTGCCACCCGACCTTGGCTCGTCCTCATAGCATACGATCTTTACTCTTGACGAGCTCCTTAACCCCGTGCTCACTGTCTCTCCAGGAAAGTTCTCTCGCTGCCAAGGGCAGACATTTGGTTATATTCACAAACGCAATCATGCCCTCCAG
>RJWT010021912.1:0-17390 GCA_004365215.1 Cuniculus paca
TTTTTTATTAGTACATAATGTTTACATTCTAGTATGTTCTCGAAAGAGTTAAAGACATCACACCACAGTGACACACACATAACCGTGTTTACAGCAGCACAACTTGCCAGCAGTGGTAGTATAAAGGGCTGATTTATTTTTAGTAGTGGAGAATAAAGAGACTGGCACTTATTTGTTAGATATTTCTTAGCATATTTATTAATATTTTTCTATGCTTAGCTATTTATAATCAATAGATTGCACATGAGACAAATGGTGACAGTATGATGATTCGAGAGGCATGTGAAAGTTAGGATCAAACTGCAGGAAGGACAATTATGTGTGGGGCATAGAAAATAAAGAGCCTAGGATGTGCCCTATGTTTCTGATTTGGGTGACTGGACAATTGTGCCATTAAACAAGGTTGAACATGTCTGCATTGGAAGATGATGTAAATAAAATATAAAACTCAGATTTTAGCAGCAAAGCTTCAAATTAAGTACAAACTTTTCTGAATACTACTTTGGTTAGTTTTAACCAGATTAGGTAAGACTTCAGAACGCTGGTTTCTAGTCTATAAAAATTAACTGGTTTCTACAGGGATAAACCTGTGACCTCAAACTATTAGCACCTACCCTAGTCAGACTAAACAGTCACAATCAGTCAGCTTTCTTATTTTTTTACTGTACCATAAAGTGAAACTATCTCACCAAACTAAGGGTTATAATGATGGCTAAATATTAAGAGCAGTTTTGAGAGTATTTAGGCTCTTCTGCTACTGGACTGAGACAAGTTTGACACACAGGGTATGTTTGCTGCTGCTAAAGAAATTTCACAGGCACATAAAATATAGCTGGTTTTTGATATCTAGCTTTGATGTTTCCAGGACTCATTAAGTAATGCTGGAATACCCAGCAGCTTGTATATCCCTCCAAATATGTTACAAGGTGATGAGAATCAAAGCCATGGCATACACACTACCAACATATTTTGTGAAGCAGTGTAGTTATTAAGCTTCAGAGAATTATGTACTCAGAGTTCTGCTTGGGAAACACAGTAACTGTCATTCTGTTACTAATTAAGATTTTGCTAACATTGCTTCAAATAGCACAGAGCTGTTCAGGAAGGCAATAAAACTTACCTATAGATGCTCAAATCCAATGCAACATCTTTTAATAAGATTCTACACTTAATTTCTATTCTACACAGAGGTTAACATTCTACACTTAAATTAATTTCTACAGAATGACACTGGATCTTGGTAACAACTGAACTTCCCCTTTGTATTTGGAAGTAATTGTAAACAGATACTCATAAATCAAAATTGGAAGTGTATATTATTACGCGTACAGCTTCTGTAGGTACAGGACAAACTAAGAGTCAAAAGATGACTTTGAATTAAATTTTCCTGTTTCTAGGCGACTCGGATGTAACTGTGGCCATATCACTGAGGCTTAGGTAAACCCCATGAAACTTAACATAAAACTTGTATCACGAATTTACCTGATGGTTTTAAATACCTCAAAAGATTTTGAGGTAGGTAAATACAAGGCATTTTTCAGGATCAACTCTTTACAAGTGTCATAATTAGAGAAAATTCTGGCTATGCATGCTACACCCTTGGTCGCACCTGGGACATTTTACAAACAGGTGAATTTCTAAGAAAGTATAGTCAGTTTCTGAGTAGGATGCTATCTGGAATCACATTTATCTGTGTGCTAAACAACAAGTCAGATTTTAAAAATCTCAGGCATCTAATCTGTGTTCTAAAAGTCATTCTAAAACAGAACAGAGCAAAACTGTTAAAGAAGGTTAAAGGAGAGAAAAGGGAGGCAGGCAAATTTTCCTAAACTAAAGAATACCCTGTTTTTAACTTTGGGTTAATTGTAGATTCTCCAAAAAAATGTGGGGGAACTCAACAAACACGTAACACAGCTTATTCTCCTGAAAAAGCTTTGACATCAAGACATGGTTGTTTGAATCCATCTGTTTTGCTAAACTTCTAATAAAGAAGATCGTATGTTGAAGTCCTTACCACCTCCACCAATGCAACTAATAAAAAGCAAATTTTAATATCCACTTTTTAAAAAAGCTAACAAAATACTATTAAGTGGTTTTTTTATTACAAAATTATAGACCAAAGCAAAGAACACACAAAAACTTTCTAATAAGATATGGATAAACCTAAAATCTTTCGTAAATAAGAATTACACTTATGAGATCAGAAGATCTCACTGTCATCTATTTACGGAGGCATGGGATTAAATTTTGTGCCCTGAAGATACCAGAAATGTCATACAGCCTTAACTTTGATCCAAGTTCAATCACATGTCCTGAGACTAGCACAAATTAACTATAAGTGAGACATACTTCTCAACTGTAGTCTAATTGGGAAGTGAAACTTAATTTCTATAAAAACAGCTGGGATGGAAAGCACAAGATAGTTTTAAAGAGTATGCTTAAAAAGTATATCATGCCTTATACTACCTTAAATTATGCAGTTATGAAAATAAGTAAATATTCCTTTAAGTGAAATACTTTTAAAGACTAAGAGGTTCCTATTTTATCTTTAAGTTGACAATAAAAAAGTCTGTTCTGTATTCGAGGCATACATAATGATTAACTTTTTCAATTTGATGGCATTAAAAGCATATAAAATTTGCTTATAAAACTTTTCTAAACAAACATATAAAATACTACATGTAAGTGATAAACTGCTTAAAAATGTTTCCAAATAATCTTTTAATTCAGAACTCATTTTCACATAAATGAAATTCTAATTATAAATAATTACCATTAGTATACCCTAGTAATCTCCAGTTAGATATAATCTGTTAAGATTCTTTTAGGTTTGATGTTTAAGTTATAAACAACTCCTCTAAAAAAGGGTTTTATTTAGAATTTTCTCTTACTTAGCCTTGTCTTTTTTCCCCTATTTTGTCCAAATAAACTTAATTGATAAATAAAGAACTGGACATATACTCCTTGATAGTCTATTAAGTATTTGGTACTAAGAACCAGAAGGTAAGTAAACACATTTTAACTATTTTGTATTCAAAGATACAAAGTTACATGAAGAATTTATCATTGACAGTTTTTAAAGCAAATTTCTCAAACAAAACTTTATTGAAAAGATACTGAAAATTTCTTTTATAATCTAGGCTTTGTAATCACAAAACCTTTCACCATAATCTTAACATTAGTAACTTTTAATGGGAGAGAGGGAGTCTACAAAGTCAAGTTTTTCTGACAGATTCAATTTCATTGATTAACCTTAAAACTTTTTTAGTAACACTTCACAAAATGCTACTGTTGTCTGGGAGTATTTGCATAACCCAAACATCACAAAGCAAACAAGCGAAGTTCTTTCTGTCTTACTACTTTACCCAGATTCAAGGAAGTCTTTCTTTATTAGCATGAGTAATTAAACTCTGAAAGGCCAACCAAGTTGTTTCTTCAGTGCTTATTTTTATTTTCTCAATGTCTGGAAATGAAAGAGCTATGCCAGGTGACAGTCAGAAACCAAACACCAACCGCAGCAGGAAATTATTTAGGGTATTTTGTGCTTTTTGCCCTCTCTACACCCTGATCAGCTGCAGGAGCTGTGAAGATCACAGGGTGCAGCAGGAGCCTGAAAGCACACACCCTCCTGCAAGCAAAGTTCACCCATGGGTTCCCCTCCCTGACATTCTTTACTGACTATTCAGTGCTAGTAAAACAGCAAAGAACTCTATGCCTGTATGTCTAATGAGAAGGGACATCATAAGAATCCCTTGGTTAATGGAAAAAGAAAAAAAAAGCTAATAAAGAAAATTTTCTTATGAATAAGCTAATCATTAAGAGAAGTGTTGTTTCAACCAACATAACACATATCCTTCCTTATGTTCATTCAGGAGCAAGGGCACCAAAACAAAACACTTTCATTTGCATAAAGAACACAAATTTACTTCTCAGACGATTTAAGTCTTGAGGAGCAAATTTTCTGTGGCACACATACTGGAAAGTCACTGGTTTCTGTACTGTGAAAGGGAGCAGTCACTCTCATATTCTAAGACTTTATCCTTTCATTGTGATAACCATGCAAAAGTTCTTTACTGGTCAAGTGGGTGTTACCAGTAAATAAATAGTATAGAGCAGAGAAAGAAGAGCCAGACACATTTTTGTTGTGTGGAAACAAAACAGCAAACAGGAATACTTAGTTAACTCTCTACTATGCTTGTTTTAGCAACAGTAACTGGCTAGATAAAGAAGGAAAATAGGAAGTTTGACACTTAACTATTTATTAATATCATCAGCTTCTAAAGTATGAGTTCCCAGTCACAGAATTGGTTGTATCAAATCTGTAACACTATCTTTTGCATGGATTTACTATAAAAGTTTACAAAATAACAAGTTTATAAGTTATTTTCCATAGAATCCTTAACTTTTAAAAATTTCAAAATGTATTTCAGAACCTAGCACTTACAATTTCAAATTCCACTATTAACAAAGACTTTATTAATTGAACTGTTAATGTTTCAGAGGTTGGGTTGAATTAGGTTTAAACAAGGTTGACTCTGTATATGGCATAATTCCTGATCCCTAGAAAGCACTGCCATAAATAATCTAAATACAAAATTAAAGGCAAGATTTAGTTTAAGAAAATCCTTCATTTGTGCCGGGCATGGTGGCACAGTCTGTAATTCCAGTACTTGGGTGGCTGAAGCAAGAGACCGCCATGAGGTCTAGGCCAGCCTGGCCACATAGTGAGTTCAAAGCCAGCCTCAACTACATAGTGAGACCCTGTCTCAAAAAAAACAAACTAAATAAATAAAACGTAGTTTGCTCCTAAAAGTCATGAGCCTTTTAAATGTATTTTAGGCCTTTGTACAGTCTATGTTTACGGTGTTGCAAAGTACAATTCAACTCAAGAGCAGAGTATTACCTAACAATTTCAAACCCAGAATGAAACAGAAAACAGATCAATCTTCACCTTTCTACTGTCTTTCAAAGATACAAAATCTCTTACACTCTCTTTATATTAAAACTTCCAGGCTTGAAAAGAGAAACTACTTTTACAAAGTCAAGTTTCTCGCCAGGTGTGATGGCACACACCTCTAATCCCAGTGATCAGGAGACTGATGAGGCAGGCAGGAGGACTGCTACCAAGTTCAAGGCTAACCTGGGCTATATGGTGAGTTTAAAGCAAACCTGAACTATGTAGCAAGACCCCATCTCAAAAAAGAAACAAAACAACACACACACATGAAACAAAAACCAAGTTTCTCTCAAAATTTATCCATGTCCAATTTGAAGCGCCTTTTAGAAAGCTGTAGCAGAATAATCATCACGTAACTTGAAACTTTTATTTTCCTTTGTAAAAATAAGTGCTACACACATGTACTTAGTTTTCCTTCCACGACTCACAAATAAGAGACTGGTAATTATTAAAGGAGGCTGAGAGGCCCTGATGTCTTAATTTAAATGACATCCAAAAATCGAAAGAATGCAGAATCATATGGTCTCGGCTCAGGGTCTAAGACATAAAAGAGGCCACAGGAAGATAATCACAGACTCAAATGGCTGGACTTCAGCAGCATTCCTCGAGTAGCTAAGGTTTTTACATACTATATATTGCTTCATATTTTAGAGCCTCCAAACTTGCAACAAATTAAAGATCACAGACTACGATCAGAAACTCACAAAAGAATTTATGAATTTACCTTTGCTTTATGGTAGAATGTAAATCTAGAATCTAGAAACTGTAGTGCAACGAGAAATAGGAAATAAGATTTACAGGGTCACACAGCACTGTCAGTCAAAAATAGCATTTTTTGCATATCTGCTATGTGCAGAATGAAGTTTTTTAAAAGTGTTAAACGCACTTATAACTATTCTTATTTACAATAAAAATTAAAAGATTTGGACTGGATAATAAAATACATAATGTACTATGCAATTATTTTTAGGCACTGCCAGATACTCTTACGGCCTATTTCTATGTCTGATTTGAAAGTTGTAAATCTTTGCTTTTTGGAAGGTTCATTTCCACTAACAAATACATCAGGAAATGACTGACCCCAACCTGAAGCCAGGTGACAGCTGCTTCAAAAAATCTAATCTGCTTATTGATGACAAGCCAGAAGAGGAATAAATGAATGATTGCTATTGATTTCCATGATAGCTCTACACAGACCCAGTAACTTCCCTAGATTAGTATAGATAGAAGGCAATTAGTTTTATTTCATATGTAAATAGCAGTATAAAGAGGTACAAAAAATAATTCATTGGACTGCTTTATCTCTAAAGCACAAGGCACATTTTGAAAGTCACTTCAAACACAGTTCTTGCTTATGGAGCTCTATCTTTCTTAGGCAGGAATTTTTAAAATAAATTCAAACTCATACAGCTGTGTATATTCAAGAAATACCAAAAAGTCACAAGGCATAGTAAGTTTCAGCTGTTCTCCTCTCTCCAGTGTTATCAATAACACATAATGAATTAGTTCATACATCATCACAGCTGTGTAGGCCAGCGCTAACTTGGCTATTTTAACTATTCTAGTTCAGTTTAGTCAAGAGCTTGCTCTGGTTTAGATAATTCACTCTGTAAGTCATACAGACAACAATACAAGCTTTCTACTATCATTAATGTGCATTTCTCGCATCCTCTTACAATTTCTGTGAAGTCATCTAATGGTATTGTTCCTTGGACAGATTTAAAAAAAAAAAAAAGAAGACTCTAAAAGCAATTAGCAATTAAAATCACTCAGTAATTCAGGCTATGGCAATACTCTAGGCTTCAGATCTTAAGTGAAATTCTTTTATCAATAAACACTAATTTCAAAAAGAATTCAATACTCTGAAAAATAACCATATATTCAGAGTCTGCAACTTTTTTCTTCACCCCTATCTCCTACAACAAATTCAGAAGTAATCACTGGTCATATTATCACCAGCAAGTTAACTTCTAAAATATGGTTTACAGTGTAGTGTGTCCCCCCTGCTTCCTTTTTATTGGATGGCAGTAACTAGAAGTCAATTCTGGTACACTGTCCAACATGAATGTAACACGAATCTAACAGTGATCTTAGTTGCAAAACAGACCAGCACTGTCTCCACAATTTCAATTATCCACGTAGTATTTCAGTTAGTGAAGCTCTTTTAAAACTGGTTAGTTCAAGCACAAGATTGTGAGTTCAATTGCCGATACCAAAAAAATAAAACTGGTTAGTTCTGCCATTCAACATCATCTTATACTAAGGATAAGACTGTAAACTGTTAAAGACTGTGCTTTCTTAAAAAAAAAAGAAAATCTAATATTCAGTGTTGTTTTCTCAACTGCACTTTTGGAATTTGGAAATTCTTCAAAGCCCATCCCATGTACTAAAGCCTCAACATCAAATCTGGGCAGTTCACACATACAAACTAGTCTCCAGTTGATGTTAGCAATACACAGCTGCAGATGTACAATAGTAGAGTGGGAAAGCAAAGGCAATTAATATACTATTTCATTACAATGAACCAAATTAGCATTTATTATTAAAATACATTTAAAATATGTTTTCAGTATCTAAGCATCCTGACCAAAGAGCTGAAAGGGAACTGAACTTATCTCATTAAATTTGACTTCTAATTTCATTCCTAAGAACAAAATGAACACTACACATCTAATTTAGATAAACTCAGATATTAAATCCTATTTGCAAATCAAAAATCAAGAGTTTTATCTGCATGATTTGAAATCATGAACTTTTCTCTCTGCTAGAGACTTAGAATCTGTGAACTTTCCCAAAGTTCCATACAACAATATTATTGATATAGTATATACCAACAACTCACTAAGTCATATAAATGACTGAAAACAAGTAGAATAAACCAAATGCCATTCATTATTCACTATTCTTGAATTTAAAGACTGTAACAGCAAACTTGGACATATACACAGCTGAACACACACTTCCCGGTATGTGCAATCTGCACAGATAGACCAGCTTTACAGGCCTGACCACAGAGATTAATAGCTTTAGCCAAATAATGTGGTAACCATGTGAACCTGGGCTGCTCCAGCTTGTTTGTGAATCTCTCAGCAAGGCTCAACATGCCGTTATCTGCATCTTGTTGCCAGGAAACACAACATCGCTTTGGAATACAAGGAAAACCAGGTTGCAATGACCACAGGTCAACTTCCCCAAAGCCTAATTTTTGACACTTTGCTATTTACAATCTTACATTTCTTCACTGCGAATTTTACTTCTCTAGTAATTAACAGTTCATACTATTTTATCAGAAGAGAACCACTACAATGTAGTAGTAACATATTAATTACAATAACAGTAACTCACTCATACTTTCTCCAAGTGTCAAAACAAATATTAGTTTACTTGATTAAAACTGATTTGGGAATCAAATCAGTTATAATTGCTCCAACAATGTACGTTTATAGGCCAGTATCTATGTAAGGATAAACATGCACAATGTATTGCTGACTTAAGAATTCCTGGATCTTCTGGGGTCAAAATGACTATTTTGTCTTGCTCATGATAACAGAAAGTAAGGTACTGGACAATAATCCTGCTAGCTGCTTCCTGATCAAATCAAACAGAAAAATGTACCAAGATGCTCAGTTCTCAGCAGATTGGAGATTTGCTTCAAGAGAATAAAATGGGAGACCATGTTCCGCAGTTTTACAAGCTGGAAACAGAAGGGTCAAAGTTGCTTTAAGAGTACACAAAATTAATTGGCTTTAACTTAGCAATTTGAATTGCTACCCCAGGGCAACAGATTTTGGATAAAATTGATTTTTAAAAATTTTAAGAAAAAAACGAGAAATATTTTTCCTTTCCAGTGCTGGCTCTAAAAGATAAGTTAAGAGAACTGAGCTTTTATTGTTAAGATTTTTGCAAACCTAACAAGGTAGAATCTTAATAGATTATAACAATACACTTATACTCAGGAAAACTATATTCTTGATATGACCTTACTTTCATCTCAAGGGATCTTCTATTCCTTTGAACTTGAGCCTTGTATTATTTGTTATCTTGTTCCTTACTTCCATTTTGAAAAACAAGACTAAAATTTCTAGTTTCATGATAAATAGCTAAGAAAGACACACAGACCTGGGTACTATGTGAGGGAAATACTGAGACACTAAAAGAAAACCACTTACCCAAAACTAAATGGGAATAAAAAAAGGAACTAGGTTTTCGTAACAACAATACTCTGGCACCATGTCAGAATACAGAAGGTTAATATCAAAACTCACAAAATCAGACAATTGGTAAATGGTTTACCGCCACCATTTGCTGACGCTCTAGGCACTTGAGTACTTATTTGTAAACAAAGATGACTCTCAAGGAAATTTTTCTCCTAATTTCTGGATGACGATGTTTAATATATTTTTTCCCTCTGCATGTTATGGTTCTCAGTACTATACAGTCTATTCATTATCTGTGATGCTACCAGATTGCTCACATGATCTCCAAATGGAAATTCTTTATAATCTCAATTTTGCACTCTTAGTCATACACAAAAAACTTTTAACATCACACACTTTAACCAGAGAAGCAATTTAGAAACAGTTTTCTATACAACCATTTCTACACTAGCAACTTTGCATGTGGCATTTTCTTTGCATTTTCTTCCTTTTACATAAAGTTCAAATGAAGAAAACCTGAGGTGTGGAAATGTCAGTCCTCTGTCAGTGAATCTTGCATAGACAATTAAGCTAAGAGAACTTTTTGTGTGTGTGTACATGTCTCAGAAACCAAAGTTCAAAGACAGTTGCTAACTTAAGTCCTCCCTTTACTCACTGTGAAGATTCCTTCAGAATTAAAAAAATTTCTCTGAATTGTGGAAAAATTTACTTTATAAAATCAATGATAAACAGCTTTAAGAAAACTAACAAGAGATTTAATGCATTTTGGCATGATGCATAAGTATGGGAAGAACTTCTAAATAATTCATAATGTTATACCACAAAAATCTCCAAGTATTATTTTCCTTTAAAAAAAAAGAACAGGTATTCAACATGCAAAAATATAAACTTAAATAAATCATGTATGCATTACATTATAAGATTCACCATGCGTTTTCCTTCAAAAGCAAGTTTTCCTGTATGATTAAAATAGTATTTGATTTATAACATTCAATATATGTGCAACTTCTCGGTCACATGCATATTGAATAGAATGACAACTGAATTGTTCAAATCATAAAACCTTCATTGTTTAGTTAGGTAAATAGCCTGCATTCAACCACCATGAAAAATCAGGATAGCATAAAGCCAAAAGAATGACAGACGAAAAAAGAATAAAACCTGTTACTACTGAAAGAAAGCACCACACTAAGCTTTTAGCTTCTTTTCCTTCTCTAGAGCATTTAACAGTCTTATAAACTGTTTTAATACATACCCATACTTCACTCTCATTCTATCGTTTTCTGGGTTACAATAAAATCTTTCCAAGTGCTCCTGAGAATCATTGGATACACTCTGCCACTTTTGAGTAGTTGTCCTCTTGATCTGCCAATGGTATGGCAAGACCGTGTGATGCTTCAAACAATCCCTGCCATAAATACAAGTGCCCTGGAGAAAGTCCATGCAAATTTCAATTCCATTCTCTTGGTGAGTGTGGTATTGTAGCTGGTTTACCAGCTCAAACACGAGGTCAAGGGACGCCTCCTCACTTTTATCTTGGAAGAGTTCAGTACTCAACTTATCACTGGTGTCCAAAATGTACTGGATTGTAAAATTGCTGTCTTGGAAAACCCCTGGAACATAATCCATGACTTTGTCTATGCAATCAGGACTAGCAGGAGCATCACTGGAAACGGGGGGCAAAAGGTCAGTCTGGAAGTGCCCTGCTGCAGAGTCTGCCACTGTTCCACTGATAGTTTCTGGTGGAAAGCTGTGATCCTGGATTGGAACCACTTGTTCTGGAGCATCAGTGGAAGGATGGGCTTCTGGTATTTGGCCCCCGACATCTGTCCCATCAGGAATCAGAACAGGCATACTGTTTTCTGTAGGTGGACACGATGGATTGATTTCCAGGGGTTTTTTCACCATAGGTTCATGTAAGTTGCTCTCATCTGCATTCTGGTCTCTAGATCTAAAAACCTCATCAAGTGAGCCAGACTCTAGCAAAGTGTTTAATATTGGCCTCAAAGACCTCAGGGTTCCAGTTCCCAATCTCTTCTGATCCTGCTTTTTCTTAAAACAAGTCTTCAACGGACTGATCTTCTCAGAGAGTCTCATTTGGCATGAAAAGCCATCAGGAGAGGGAGGCTGCACGACACAGTCTGGCTCAGGTTCAGTGGTTTCCATGTCCATGATGTGGGTTAGTTCCAATTGCTCCTCAGAGTCTAAAAGTTCTATCAAGAAAGGAAGAAAGACAATCATTTACAAACTGAATCCCATTCATTCATTCATTCAAATGTTTCGTGCTGATGTGTTACTAAGTCCCTGAAATCACTCTTTTTGAACTGCAGTCTTTACAGCCCAATTTTAACTTTTATTGAGAAATGTAAGCTTCAAAGCAACTACAGAGCTATTCAAAATCTTGTAATAGGTAAAGAAAGGTAGATGAGACAGTGACTTCCAAAATGCCTTTGCCATTTATCTGTAGACTTAATATACAATTTGTAATTTAGCGGATTATGAATTTTCACTGTAGGGCGTGAGCAGGGTGGTAGAAATAATTGTGTCTACATGGTAACAACAAGGAAACCACATCCCCACTCAGCTCTGTGGTTCTCTTCGCAACAGTTTACCTATCTATCATTTGTCTCATGAGTTGACCAAAATTTAATTTCTTAACAGGGAAAAGAAATTTATCAAATGAAGGATAAACTACAAAGTTAAATACTAAATGAATTTGGAGTGTGAAAGTGAATGCAGGAAACAAGGGCTCACAACTTAAATGCTTTATTTGGGAGACAAGCCAGATGCCTGCTAAGCATTTCTATATTCAGGTAGTTCCAATATATTTCCCCAAGAACGTTAAGGGCCTACTTTTGCGATTGCCAAAATCACTGCCACTCCATGTTTAGCACTAACCCCTGCACACTATGTTAGAAACCAAACACAATTCCATTAACACTGAAAGGGCCTCCTTCTCTTCGGAAAAGTTACTTCCATTCGTTTTTTAAAAGCAGATAAAACCATCTTAATTGAAAAACCACACCCCACATTTCAACTTCTGAATCGACTACTGAAAGAAACAAACAAAAGCACGTTCTTGGAAGAATGAGAGACCCTTTGACCCTTTTAAAAAACGAAAATTGAAAATATTTACTGAGCGTGTGCCAGGTGAGAAAGGATAGTGATGAGCAATTAATCCTTTTTGGTCCAACAGACTAAAATCTTTGATGCAGGGGCCTATGATTGAACCGAGTATACATCCTGGATGTCAGTACAGTGCCTGGCACAATGCGCACAGTGGCTATTCCATAAATATTTTGCTGACTGAATTACTGAAAAGAAAGCACACACTAAATGCCTAGCTCTTGGTTGTGGGTCAACAACAACAACAACAAAAATGAAAATAAAAAAAAATGAAAATAAAAACCCAGTCTCAGAAAAATGAGTGTTAAAGACCTAATGTAGAGATTCATCAATTTGTAAAAAGTGCACAATAATCAGATTCAGAAAGGCAAACAAGCATGGCATATAAGAAAGCGTCCAAGTACAAAGAAAGAAGTAGAAAAAGAAGAGTTCAGTGTGAGCTGGCATTGTTAGGGAAAGCTTCGCGAAGAAGAGATCTGACATGAGACATAAATCAACTGGAAAGCAGCCAAGCCAGGCGTTATTATTCATCATTCGGTGCTCTTGCCTCAAGGCACAATTGGCACAGATTGTGGTATTCCCTTCTTCACCGCACCAAACCGGCCTGTGCCTTCCCCCACGCACACATTAACCACCCTCTATCACACCCTGTATCAAGGCAAAACAGACACTGAGCCAATTTAACTTATACGTGTCTACACACACACACACACACACACACGCACACACACGCACGCACACACGCGCGCGCGTACAAGCCGTTTCCTATTACTGCCCTTCGTCAAACTCGGAAACAAAACTGGGAAGAAGCGACAGGGAAACGGAGCGGGGAGCCCACTAGAACCTAGTTCCTCAATTACTTTACGCAGAAAAATAAAGACGGGAAGGGCACCTCCTCCGGTCGCCCGCAGCAAGCGACACCACCGCGCCATCCTTCACACCTCGTGACGCTCGGCCAGTCTGGCGCTCCTCGCAGATCACACCTTCCATGGAAACCGCCGGCTCCAAACTCTACCCGCCGGCCGCCGCCGCGCGACTCCGAGGCGGCCGGCCCGGGTCCGAGCGACGCCTCCTGCCGGCCGCGGCGGTTAGCGCAGCCAAGACACAGGCGCCGGCCGCG
Organism: Cuniculus paca; assembly: GCA_004365215.1. Classification (NCBI taxonomy): domain Eukaryota; kingdom Metazoa; phylum Chordata; class Mammalia; order Rodentia; family Cuniculidae; genus Cuniculus; species Cuniculus paca. The sequence goes on from RJWT010021912.1 coordinate 13,361, forward strand.
CCAACTCGGCCCCGCGCCCGCCGACCCGCGGGACCCAGCGTTCCCGAGCATCCCCGCCCCCTCTCCCCTCGGCGGGCGCCCGGGAGACCCCAAGCCCTTCGTCCGCCCCCCGCCCACCCCCGGTCCACCGTCCGCCGCGACCGCGACCCGGCGACCTCGGCTTCCCGGCGTCTGGGGGCCGCCCGAGGCGCCGCCCGCGTCCGATTTCTTACCTCCGCCGCCCGCCTCCCGAGCACCGTCCCGCGGGTCTCGGGGCTCGCAGAGCAAGCGGCGCCGCGCCGGGCGCTCCGCGGGCAGCGGTGAGGACGGCGCGAGCTCGCGCGCCCGCCCGCAAAGTTAACGCGAAAGCAGCCCGTAAACTTCTGGCTGCAGCCCGGAACGCGGGGCGGCAGGAAGGCTCCCGCAGCCGCCTCCCTGCCCGGCTCTCCCGCACCGCACCGCACCGCCGCGCCGCGCCGCGCCTTCCCTGGGAAAAGCCGAGGGGCAGCGCCTCGCTCGCACTTTACACCTGCCGGAGTCCGAAGTGCGGGAAGCGCGAGCCGGTTCAGCCGGCACCGACGGGATCCCTGCTCGGCTCCGTGCAGCAGCGCTGCGAGCCATCAGCAGCCCCGATCCTCTAGAGCCCGCACTCTGGTGGGGGTCGGGGCCGCCAGGCCGGCGCCCGCCATCCGGACTGCGGTCCCTCAGCCCCTGTGACCACCGGGGCGCTTTACCTCAGCGGGCGGCTGAGCGCGGACGGCAGAAGCCACGTTGCGGCAGCGTCCGCCGCAGGGCTCCGCACAGGGCTCGGGGCGCAGCGGCGTCTAGGGGTCGCGGGCTGGCGACGCGGCGAGCCGCGCGCGGGCCATTCCGCCGAGGAGACACACAAGCCCGCGGACGCGCCCCGATGAGCTCGCTCGCCTGTCACCTCGAGCTCTGCTTTAAGTGGCTTCCGGTCGCCTCCTCCCGGCGGCCCCGTCGCGGAGGCGGAGCCTGGGCCACGGGGGGTGGGGTGGGGTGAGGGGGCCGGGCGCTCAGTGGGTGCGGGGAAAGAGGCCCGGCCCCTGTGCGCGCGCGCGCGCGTTCGTTCGCTCGCGCGCTCCCGCGAGGGGGCGTGTCCTTTCGTGGGCCGACTGGGTCTCGGAGGGTCGGCTTGAAGCGCGCGGCAGCGGGGGAGCAAGGCGCGCGTGTGGGGCGGGCTCCTCCTGCCTGCGGACCGATGGAGGGTCACCTTGTTCCGCAGAGACGCGGGCGCCCGATGTGAGGGAGGATGTGAAACGGAACGACCCGTTGAGGTGCGGTTGGCTTTGTTTATTTGCCTCCTCACCAGACGCCTCCAGCCTCGGACACCGCAGGGCCGCGGGAGGAGGCAACGGCTGCCTGCGCCGCTGCCGCCAGACGGGGTCGCCTGCCCCGCGCCGGACGGGCGCAAAGGCTGGACGCCCCAACGGCCGCCGCCTGACCCCGCGACCTGACCGCGCAGCCCTGGGAGGGGAGACCCGGCGCTGGGGTGTGGGCGACAGGAGCGCGTAATGTGTGTGTTTAAAGTCCACAAACGTCGTAGTGATTAGGTTAACAAATACCTGTCCCTGCGCTTGTTCCCTGCCAGGCACGAATGCCCACTGGAGAGCCATCCCTGTCTGCATGGAGTTTGCAGAGCTCCGTGTGTTCACCTCTGACATTCACGCATGAGAAATCGCCGCGTGGTTTGCATTGCGAAGTGCCTTCCATTGAAACTCCATATAGTGAGTAGATTTTCAGTTGTGAGGAAAGAAACAGTAGGTGAAATTCATATAATCCCTACAAACAAAACCAGGGAATAAAAAGTCCTAGGAACTGCAAACATTGAAGTGTGGAAAAATTGAAGAGATAGTATTAGATGTTATGGTTATGAGCCATTATTACTTTGCTGTAGCTCTGATGAAGGGTGGTATCGCCGCAGCAGGTTTATCATTTCAAATCATATTTGGACCGTTAAACTTAGGTGGAAATGATACGGGTGGAATGAAGGCCAATAGTGAAAAGCAAAGATTTATAGGTTTAAGACATTGAGACAGGATTTTGGATCGCTTCTACTCGTACGCAGCATTAAGAAGCAAATAATTGGGTTTAGATTACTATTTTACTGTTTGGTTTCTGTTTATCGCATCTGTTCTGTATTCTTTTTGGTTTCTTTTAATGCCTTATTTTGGACTATTTCCATTTTCTTCTATCAGGTTGTTACACATTCCTTACACTTTTAGTAGTGTGTAGATTACCGTTGTGTACAAATCACCCCAGAATGAAATGACCTAAAACAATTATTTACTCACGATTCCAGATTTTCTGGCGCAGGAATTCAGTCAGGTAGCTCATCTCTACTCCAGGATCGTTGGGCCCTGGTTAGGATGGCTCAAATAGGGCCATATGTCATGAGATATGAGAATGAAGTTGGAGTTGCATGTCGAAAATAAGATGACTATGGTGTGGAACATACAAAGATAGAAGCTAGGACTCCTGGAACAGAACGAAGGCTTTTGGCTTCATTCCTTGGTTTTCTCCACGTGGCTGATTCAGCCTTCCTCGGAGAATGCTAATCTTAGGATTGCGAGAGGCGGCTTTCCAGAAGAACAAGCCTTTGCTTCCACCATGCTTACTGATGTGTCATTGGCCGAAGCAAGTGGCCAAACTCAACCGGGGAGGACTCTGCAAAAGGCTGTGGTTCACTGGGGATCACTTATATGAGACGTGCATTACCTTTATCCAACCAGGGATTACTAATAATTAAAAGTTGCTTCTAGAGTCAGGTGCAGTGGTACCACCTGTAGTCCCAGCTGCTTGGGAGGTTGAAGCGCAAGGATTGTTGGAGCTCAGGTTTTCCAGGCCAGCCTAAAGGCCTAAACAGCATAGCAAGGCTGCCATCTCAAAAAAAAAAAAAAAAAGTTCTAGGATAAAAGCTTTTGGGATTCTAAAAAATCTTTCTTCCTCAGGTCCTGAATTCAAACTTTTACCCCTCACCTATAATCCCCGAGGCAATTGAAAACTAGTTCATTTCTCAATCTCTGTGCTACTACTATACTTTTTGAAAGTCAGTTGTCTCAAAGGGAAAAATGGCACCAAGTTATGCACTAAACATTGTTGGATTTAGGCTCCTCAGACTGCTAGAACTTTAGTTGTTCAAGAAAAGATAACCTCTGCAATGTCTACCTCGGGTGTGATCCATGGAAAAAAATGGAAGAGGAGGATCATACAAAGCCAGAAACTAACAGGTTAATTAACCGAGGGCTTAGAATTGTTGCTATGATAGCCAACAGAATTTAATGTTTTATGGACCAGTGTGTGGTTTCCATTTTCTCCTTCACAGGCATTTTACCAACGTCCTGTTCTTTGTCCACTAAACAGTACTTAATAGTACTGAGTCAGGTAACTTTTCTTCAAATATTGATTGCTAGAGCATGGGAATCTACACTCTTGATGGGGACTACTTACTCCTAACACTATCAGTAATCCTTGGCCCTGGACTTTGAGTTCATTGTAGCAATTGGATGAGACTTTGGGATTCTCTAAAGGAGAAGGGTTATTCATTGAGTGAGAAGAGAGATGGGCTAACGCAGACTTGCTTGTTTCCCTTTTCTTTCTTATGAGTAAGATTTTAACACTCTTCCCTGATCTGGAGGAGAAATGGCAATGTACCTAGCTAAGACTCATTTCCCTAGATCTCATGCAGTTATGAGTGATCATGAGATACAGACCTAGATATAGGCTCAAAAATTCTAGAAAATATTTCCTTTCCTAATATAGAGCCACCCCTACCATTTCTTCTTTTCTTTCTCTCTCCTGGAATACTGACATGGGGATGGAGATAGACTCTGTTTACAAAAATAGAAGTGAATGTGATGAGGAAAACAAAGATGGAAGTCACAAGTTGAGAAAGCGGAGCTAAAAGATTGAAGACTGTTGGTTCATTCATGACATCCTGAAACTGCTGCAGAAGTCCTAGAATGACTACATCTGGACTGAAATGTCAAAAATAAAACCTACATGGGCTAGGGATCTAGCTCAATGGCACAGT
>RJWT010021913.1:0-17408 GCA_004365215.1 Cuniculus paca
GCACAGAAGAACCTTAATAAAGAAGAGGTAGAACAATAGCTAGGAAATATGAATATGTATAGTCATCTATGTTTAGCCCACTAGAAAAATATGGAAAATCTGGATGTGTTGAAATTTTGACACCAAGTCCAGATGCAGAAATATCGCTCCAGCATACAGAAGCTGTGGAAATAAATAAGCATTGACCCTTTTTCATTTAGGTACTTTTTAAAATAAATTTTTGAACTGTTTCTTCAGGCATTTGAAAGATGTCATTGGTATTTTGGCAGAGGGTTGTGCTGAATCTATAAATCGTTTTGGATAGCATAGACATCTTAACAATATTAATTCTTCCAATCGATGAACATAGATGTCTGTATTAACTTTGCAATGCTGAAATACAATACCCAACACTTACAACTTAAAGGAGGAGAGGTTTAGTTTAGTTCACTGCTTCAAGGAATTCAGTATATGATCAGGAGGCACCAAGGTAGAAATAGCATGATGAAAGAACATGGGATAGGAATGTTACTAGTTTTGTGGCATCCAACCCTAATCACACATTCAGTTAGTGAACTCATTAATGGGTGAGTTGATCATGAGTATCTCTCTAAGATCCAATGATTTTCCAAACATATAAGATTTTGAGAGACATTTTAGATCTAAACCATAGCATTGTCCTTCTGGTTGTTTACAAATGTCATCTTCAATTCCTTCCATCAGGATTTTGTAAATTTCATCATAGTTGTCCTTTACTTTCTCGCTTAAATGTGCTCCTATTTTATTTTATTCCTGCTATTGTGAATGGCATTGCTGTCATGATTTCTTGGGAAATCTTATTATTGATGCTAAAAAATGCTACTGATCTGTAAAAGTTCATTGTGTATCCTTCAACTTTACTGAAATTTTCAAACCCAGGATCATTCAGGGCCAACAAGATTTTGTAATTTCTGTGCTGAAGACCAAGATGCTTTTGCAAGACAGTCTGTATTGGTAGGGTCTATGCCTCTTTACGAAAGCATTTGCTTTTTGGTCACTTCACAACAAGATAGGGAGTAACTGAAATTGATTGTAAGGAGTTTTTAGCACTCACTCTGAGGCTTTGTTTCTGCTACCCTCCTCCTACCCCAAGGCTGGCTTATAATGGTTTCTGTAGGACTACTTCAGCACCTGGCCTAGTATTTAATAAAAGTGTTTAATTGAATGTCACAATTATATTAGCCTCTTTAAGTGATGTTTTCCCCATTGTGTAATGGTGCTTTAGCTTTAGGCCATCCTAAATCAGAAAGCAATTGATGTGGCACAGAAAGCTACGAATTTGGAGCACCTGAATTTGTCGTTCCATTTTTCCCATTTACCAACTCTGACCCTAGAAAAGTTACTTAACATCTCTTTTTAGTTCCCTCATCTGTTACACAGGAACACTAAAAGTAATTATTTCATAAAATTATCACAGAAATTGAATTAGTTAAAATATACAAAGAACTTGATAGTGCTTGGCACAGCAAAAACATTGTGTGTTAGTTGTTATTTTCACTATCAGAAGCAACATTTTAAGATTCACTGTTTACTTGAAGAGTATTTAAATTGCATCTTTCATAAGGTAATCCAAATCTTTTAATGAAGAAATTTTCTCCTGTGGAATGAATATTTAAAAATTGATGATAGTACCATCTTGTTATTGCTAGTCAGAGATTCAAAGCCAAATCTCCAGTTTACTTGCAGAAAATTAGTAGGATTTTACAGCATGCAATTTACCCAGACTTTGCTTACATTTTCTGTTTAGAATGCATTTTTGTCAGCTCAAAGTGACTTAGGAAATTGATGTTTTATAACAATCATTTAGTAAAACATTAGATAATGATCCTAATTTACGTACATGATTTTCAGTTTCTTTTTTAGTATAGCTTACGCTTTTATCCTACCCACTGAATAAAACCTATCTCATATTCAAATAGGAAAGTATAAAAGTATTTTGTGTAATAAGCTATCTGCATTTAAAAACTTTTCATTTGTATTGTTTATCACTCGAAGATATGTTATATTGTCATATGATAACTCAATATTAAATTAATTCAGTTATATTTCCATGCTACTATACATTTAAAATTTTATATCATTAAAACTATAAAACTTACATGAGAAACCATATAACTTGTGGAACACACCCTTTATAAATTTTACTAACTGAAGTTCAGATTCAAGTGTTATACATTAAGGAAATAGATATTGTCCTGAGAAAGTTCAAAACCAAATAAAGCAGACAAACACATATTCTTGGTTATTCTAAAGTCAGGGAATGCTTCAATGTTGGATTCAAAATTGTTCTAATACCAAACTCATTAATAGCATCTGGAGACGCTTTTTAAACCATCAATGTGTGAGGACTAGAATAATTGCCATTTTTCTGGTTGTTTAATTTAAATTAATGCTTGGCCTCCCTTGAACAACTTATAATTGGCAGTGATTTAAAAAATATTTAACGGTATTCTGATATAATCAGAATATGGGAAACATATCTGATACTTATACTCTGAATTAAAAATTTTGCTTTAATAGGTTAGAGAAATGAAATTCTAAGATGCATACACATACGTAATTCTGCTATTTTTCTCTTATATTTAAAAATTTAAAATTTTTGGAGAAATGCTATACACAATCGATACTAACGAGTGTAAAGAAACTTTACTCAGGAGATCTTGGACTGTTTCTAGAGTAAGCGTATGAGCAAGTAAGGGTTATGAACTTTACTGGTTCCTCAGTTCTATTAGAAAATTCTAACACAAATACCCACAGGCAATAGTCAAAGTAACACCTTTAATGGCCTAGGTAATTAGGACCCAAGAAAAACTGCCTGAGGGAATAGCTATGTGTGACACTTTCTTTTTTCTCCACAAACTTTATAGGAGAAAAAGAAACTGAGTCCCTGAAAATATTATATAAGTACAGTGTTCTTCCTGTTACTGTATCTTTTTATATTTTCTGGAATATATTCAATGAAAAAGCATGAGAGAAAATAAGAAAGTATTTATGTTGGCAAGCCTCTTTGCCAAAATAATCCATGGGACTGAGGAAAAGGAGCTTCCTTCCCTAATTTAACTTTAATTGATTGATTAAATAGTCCTGTCTGCATAAATGTACTTGCTGTATGTCACAGACCTGGTTAACAGCAGAGATTTGATAGAAAACAAATGCGATATCTTCTCAGCTCAGTCTCTGTCAAGTTCTTTACCTCATACAGATGGTGGCATTTGTCTTGAAAAAGATTAGGAATAAGTATTCCAATTACGTTACTAGAGTTTCTGAAAGTTTGGAATTAATGAAGTACTTAAACTCCCAAAGTGAAACAATCAAGTTTAAAGTCTAAAACAGTAGTGATATAGGGGTTCCTAACCTACTAGAGGTTTAAGGAACAATGAATATTAAGAGCAGAATGTATTTATTGAGAGAAAGAAAGCTTCTGTCTGAGAGAGGGAGACAGAAGGGGTCCTGAGTGGGTTGCCAAAGACTGTCTTTTCTAGAAACTTATAGAGCAAACCACAAAGTAAGGTGGGTCTAAGGTGGGAAAAACATGGGAACCTGCAAGGTGGACATGAGGTGGGACAGAACTATGGTCAACCAATAAGATTAATTGTTCAGGTAACATTGATTAAAACAGTGACCAATGGGGAAGCCAGTCACATAGCAAGTGGGCATGCACAAAGAGCAGTGACTCTTCCTGTAGGGGACTGGGTTAGTGATTTCTGGCTTCCTCAGGGTGATAGAGACCTATTTAGAATATCAATTCGTGATGATTATCCTTCGGAGGTATGTGAGTGCATTTGTTTTATCTTTTGTCTTGAAGTCTGACCCACAGTTGCAAAGTGTCTGTCACCCCAACAGTTGTAAGGTGTTTGGTCTTCTGCACTGGCTTCTTCAAGGGCCCAGCCCTTCCTGACTGCCTATGATATTTTTGTCTAATTCAGTTGCCTGTAACAGTAGCAGTGATGAGAAGAATGGATGGAGGAAAAACAGCTCAGTGATGAGGATATTATCGCGGCTCAGGTCATGTTCTGTTCTTTTTTGAGACAATGTCTGCAGCTAATTTGAAAAGAAAATAGGTAAACATTTGAGACCCACATTATCATTCTCTCAGTTTATCTGAACATAGACAGACTTCCCTCTGCCTCTACCACCACCACCGAGGCCTTCAGAATCACCTTTTCAGAGGACGGTTTCTCAGCATTTTCTGTAGCAGTCTTCAATTACATATTCTTTCTAGGGCTTTAAGGCATAAACATCAAAAATATTGCCAACGGACATGCCCCACGCTGTCCTTCTCAAGGATCTGGAAACTTTTGTTTTCAAATGTGATCATCAAATAAGGTATGTTCCTATCTGCTGGTCTCTGTGCGGTCACAGATCTCTGTCAGTGATGATGCCTTGCCCCAACTTGCAAAACCACTTCCTGTAATCAAAGCAGAAAAGGTTCACTCTTCCTCTGGAAAGCCAGTCAGTCAACATAGATGGTGACACCAATTGCTTTGTTGCTGTTTTTGTTATTTGTTTATTCTCAACTCAACCCCGACTTTAATATCTCTGAACCTAAAAACCTATGTTGTTTTTTAGCCCTAGATAAATGTATAAACTAACAATCTGGTAAAGGTTTTTCTCTCTGGCAAAGCTCAGATAGGTGGAAGTGCTCCAGAAACTTTTGCTTTCTCAACACCAGCTTTAAGTACTTACCAAGCACAAACATTTTAATTTAAAAGAAAATTTAAGTTAGTTTTTTATGACTGCTGTAACAAAGTAACACAGAATCAATAACACAAAACAACAGAAACTTATTGAATCACAGGTCTGGAGTCAGAAAGTGCGAAACCAAGGTGTCAACAGAGCCTTCTGAAACCTCTAGAGAAGAATCCTTCCTTGTCTCTTTCAGCTTCTGGTGTTTGCAGACAGTCCTTAATATTCCTTGGCTTGTGGATGCATCTCTTTAAACTCTGCTTGTCTTCTCAGGGGTCTTCCCTTCTGTACTTTGCTATTGCTTCCTGCTGTTATCTCTGTGTCTATATTTTTCTCTTCTCATGTGAACATGAGTCATCCAATGAAAGGACCATTGTACTGTAACCTCATCTTTATTTACACCAACTATAGGAAAAAAAATATGACCTGCAGAAGTACCAGGAGTTAGGGCTCCAGTGTGACTTTTTAGGGGACCAAATTCAACTCTTAACATCTTAAAGGGGAGAATAAGATACTCTGCCTTCTTATGCATGAAACTCTTAGAGAACTGACATTTAATCAGTTTGGGCTGATCCTGGACATTGTAAAACCTGATGGAATCTGAATTAAACAGTACAAACACCAAGTCCTTTATCATAAGTAAGTCTTAAATCTGAATACTTTTTGGAAAATGTAGATTATTCGCTTCTCTTATTTTCATTTTTACAATGTGTTCAACAATTTCTAGTGACATAAAGATGATGTAAAAGATAAACTTGTAAGAAAACACAGCCATCTGCAATGTAATTCAGAAACTACCACTTGGTGGCAAGATAATGCTGTTGTTAATGTGCCTAGTAATGACCTAAATATTTACTTTTCTCCACAAGCTTGAAATAGCTTTGTAAAGGAGTTCATTCTAAATTAGTGATACTCGTTTTTTAAAATAATGTACTAATACTGATTCTTTAACAAAATGTGTAAAATTCAATTCAAAGAATAGATTAATTCTTTTATTGATAATCATTGGCAAGATAGTGAAATGAAAGATAACAATAAAAATGAAAAAATTATCCCTCGATGTATTGAATATCTGCTGTTTTTTACTACTGATCCATGGGTAGTACCTTTCATAAAACAACTTTTTTTTCAGTCTTAACTCATTTGACTGACAACAGGCATTCAAATTTGTATTTATATTTCTCTCCTGATATAATTTTAGAAAATCATCTCCCTACATTTTTGAATCGCTGCCACTTTTGCAAGACAGAATTAAGCTCCAACAGAGCAAATGGATTCATTCCATGGTGTGAACTCACAGTGCTGAGCTTAGGAAATGTACAAGATTTGCCTAATGGATTCATCTTAACTCTAGAACACAAAGGAACATAACTATCTCCAAGATTATCTGCTCGAAGAATAATGCATTACCAGTAGGAAATGTCTATTTACTTTTGTGGAAAAGCTGAGGAAGGATAATTAAAATAGATATGCATGAAGAATATTATAATATTATGTGATAAAGAGAACACCAAAGATAGAATTTTTTTTTTTTTATCTTTTTGAGACAGGGTTTCGCTGTGCAGTTCAGGCTGGCCTTGGGCTCACTTTGTAGCCCAGGTTGGTCTCGAATTTGCAACCATTCTCCTGCCTCAGTCTCCCAAGTGGTGGAATTACAGGCGTGTGCCACCAAGCTCAGTTTATAATGATATTCTTAAACCAAATGTATTGAACACAAATTGTTAGTTGCTTGTCTAATCACTATTTTCAACAATGATCTACGTATATCACAAGTGACCTTCATAGGGGATTTTTGGAGTAAAGAGTAGATGTTTAATTCACATTGGAGAAGTAGGATTTGAATTGCTATATTTTGATGTTGGTTTGATGCATTGTGTTATAGTTTATATTTAGATGTTCCCCAAGCTTCATTTGCTCATAGGTGGATTTCCAGGTGGTGACTGACTCATGGAGGCGTGATACTCATGAATGGATAAGCACACTGATGAGTTTACAGCTAAATGTGCAGTGGGGAGGTGAAGCCTTGTTGGAAGAGGAGGTCACTGGCTGCATGACCTAGAAGGTTCTATCTCCCTCCCTTCTCCCTTGACCAGTCTGCTTCTCTCAGCCCAGGCCTTGTGCAGCCCTCCTCTGCCATACTGCTCAGCCGTGGAGCCAACCAACTATGCACTGGAACCTCCACAAAGCAAACCTTTCTTCTGTTAACCTGCGGCTGTCGCCTTCTGTGTCCCTACAGTGAAGAAAATAACCAAGACACACTGAATACTGTAATTAGAAGAACAATCATCTTCAACATCAGACTGCATGGTTTAAACGCTACCTCTGTCATCTATATGTTATTCAGTCTTTGCCTAGTCGCTTAATTTCATTTCAACTTACTTTCAACATTTATAGAATGGGAGAAACAACAGTACATGTTTGATGGTGTTAGCGTGATAATTGAAGAGAGTTATTCATTTAAAGTACTTAACATATGAGTTTGATGCAAAATACTATCAATGCTTAAATTTTAAAAAATATTATTAGAAAAAAATAAGAAATATTATTAGAGTAAAAGACATAGTTCCATAAATCTCCCTTCTGTTTCTTCAAACACACTTAATCCATCATTCTTGCCATTTTTTTTTTTTGAAGAAGTTCAGGAAATGTTTTTCTATGAGTATTTAGTTGCACTGTAGTGGCTGTCTCTGTGTCCTGAATCTTTTTGAACATTTATCTTTCATGATCATTTTGACACTGAAGAAGATCCAGAAGCTGCATCATGTCAGATCCGGTGAACAAGGGTAAGGATGCACCTTAGTATTTCTGTGAGTTTAGCTTTCCACTGGATGGCACTTGGCAACACAATTCATTGTGTTTTTTATCACACCTCATAAAAACATTCAGAAAGGGGACTATCAGATCTGCTTCAGAAGGTGGCAGGAATGGGTAAATGGCTTTGAAGTGAGTGGGACGATTTTGAAGGCTATTCATAGCATTGTGCCTTTAATTGTAATTTTTTTAACATTTACCTTTACTGTATGTTCTGATCACCATTCTAGTTCTTTGTAAACAAGTGATATTGTCTAATTATGTTCCTTAAGTATCCATGAACACACATTTCTCAAATATTTATTGAATGGTGAGTGTCTTGAAGAATCTCGGGAAAGATGTTTCTACCAAATTCGTTTTTCCTGTTTTCACAGCTTCCTAACCATTTTCAAGTAGGAAAAGATTATGGGGTTGTTTTGGCTGCCGACAGAAGATCAATTTTTCTTGCTTTCCCTGGCCTTTGGTTCCCTGCTTTGACTGGTGATCTAAAATCAGAGAATGCCTGGAGTTGTCACATTTTCCAGGAGAGTTACTGGAGTCCTGTAGCACGCACGATGCCCAGTAGCTCTGTGATGAGCTTTCCCACTTCCGAGCCATGCCTTTTCATGAATATTGCCAGGGGCTACAACTTCTAAACTTTTTCTTTTTTCTCTGATCTTTTTAGTCTCTTATCATATTGCCAAAGCTAATAGAGACAGATACCACAAAGACACTGAGGACACTGAAATAGTCCACTCCATGGTTATTGGCACTGGCAAAGACAAAACACTAACAAAACAATAGATTCTTACTCTGAACTAATACAGATGTGTCATACCAACAAGGTCTTAGGGGAATACTCCTTTCACTTAGTTTTGTGTTTGATTATTTGTTACTTTTACAGTGCAATTTACCTTAGTCCCTATGAGGATGAATAAATAAGTCATCTTAGGAAAATAAATCTTAAGAGGTAATATTTGTATACAAATATCTAGCATCTGAAAAATTTTAGTTTTCTTATATTTATAGGGAATGTTTACATCATTTTAGTGAAATAAACAAACTATTTTAAGAACTAGTTTGGCAGTCATCTATCACAGATAACAAGTGTCAACAGAGGCTTGAGGGAAGCAAAAAATACAGGAATATTTCTGTGAAGTTTGGTAGATAGACACCTAAGAATTAGTCACTGGCTGCTTTGGGGGGGCGGAGAACATTTTTTGCTCCTCATGTCTTCTTATTTAAAATTGGATAGGGCAAAACTATGGTCTTGCTCATCTGTTCATTGTGGTTAAAATGTAGACAGATTTGTACTGCTTCTGTGTTAAAAAAGAAAAGGTAAGAAAAATTGTGAAAATAATGTTAGACATGAGACTATAATAGATCAAAAGTCCTATTAAAAATTTATGCTTTGCTATTTGGTTTTTAGGTGTTTTCCTGTACTGTGATGAAAGGTGTGTTGGATGAAGCCAAGTCCTACCTAGTTGTAGGCCCAGCTCACTATATGGTAAAACATTTCCTATTTCTGTACAGAATTTTAAAATGTCATGTATTTTGTGCATTTAGTCAATTAATAATAAGTTAGATACTAGCAAATACTTTCCAAAAGCAAAGTACTTTGATCACTGTTAGAAAATGTGAACTTATCTTCATTTCACAAGACAAAAGTCACTCATCTTTGTTCTTTACTTACATTTCTTAGTATTGTCTCTTATAAAAATACATTTTCATCATATATTTTATGCATATAAAATATTGAAGTTATTTTATTTAGTTCTTGACATATGCATTTCTGATTTTCCCTGCCACCAAAGTATAAACTCCTTGGTATTTCTTAGTATTTTCTCTCAGTTGCATGAGGTGACTTTCCATAAGCTTATTGATAACAGAGCTTTCTAGCACTATTCTAGTCCTGATTTATAATCTTCAAATCACCAAGTACTTAACCTTTGGCATACAGGGTTGCAATAAGTTAAAAGAGATTGCAAAGCCCTTACCATATATTTACTGTAAATATAAAGAGTAAAGAATTGGTTGGCCTCTGTGGCGGATACTATTAAGGTAGATGTTACTAGCCATGTGTCTCAAAGTTTTCCTGCCACTGTGTAAGTACAAAAATTCAGTAGCACTTTGGAATTCAACTTGGTTGCCAATAAAGGAGGAATGGTTGCACTCAGTTACATTCTTCAAATCACAGAACATGTAATGATTAATAAATCAAAAGATCAAAATACAAGTTGCCACCTAAAATTGAAAACAATGAATACAAATTTTGAAGTTTGCTTTGGAAAACAATATATTCTAGCAAAACATGCCATCTATCACTTCTTGGCCTTTTGGCTAAGATCAAGTGTAGTAAAAACATGCCATCTAGGTCTCACCTAAGGATATAAAAGGCATTATCAAAATACATGGTCAATGTTTTAAATTCAAGAGAAATTATGCTAAGGCACCCTGCCATCAAATGTCCTCAAAATATTCCCCTTCTTTTCAAACATACTTATTCCATAATATATGACCTCTGCTTTCCATGGGGCAAGTTGCACTGAGCAGCTCTCGAAATCCTCTTTCTGGAATATCTTTATGAAGTGTGATAAAAAAGAATATCCTGAATGCAGCTGAGTGCCATTTAAGAGAATGGCAGGTTGATAAGGACATCATCCACCTTGTTTACCCAATCTCATGTCATGTAACTTCCAGCTCTTCCCCAAATTCAAAATGAACATGAAAGGTAAACACTTGGAATTGACTGTGGACACTGAGGCACCCACACTATAAAACTAAAGACACAAAAGAGCACTTCCAGAATTGCTTCAAAAAGTGGCAAGAATGATGGGATACATGTGTTTGAGATGAGGGGATGTATTTTGAAGAGAACTAATGAAAATGTGCTTTTTATTGTAATAAGTGTTTTTATTAAAACTTGCACTAGATTTATGATCACTTCTGCTAGAGTATTCTTAATGCTGGAATGCCTCAAAACTGTGGAGTGCTGGATAAATGGTATTGAATCATTGTCTGTTTAGGTCTCTGTTTTTCAACTAACACAGTAAACCTCCCTGGTTATAATAGCGTATTATTTTTCAGACATATTAGTACCATTATTTACAGTAAAGTTTTTTTTTATATATATCTTTCAGTTGCACTCTAACTATTCTAATGCTTTGCTGTTCAGCTGGATAGATTTGCTGACCCTATTTTTCCTGCATGGACATAAAGAGCTTATAATTTCATTTTAAGATTATTTCTGTATTTTTCAAATATATTTTGAGGTATATCTTAAGTGTTACATTTACTATTCATATATGCTTAGGAAATAAAAGAAACAAAAGTGAACACCAGCTACCACTGGGGATGCTTCCCACCAGTAACCAGTGCTGTTCTGGAGAAGCAGCAGCCAGCCCCTTCCCGATGCTCACAGGTGCTGCAGGTAGCCAGCAAGGGCTGAGAAAAGCAGCAGTCAGCCCCACAGCAGCACACCCACTGGCCACCATTGGGTACCTTTACCCAGAATTGACTTGGAGAACCAGCTAGCCAACGTGGGAAGTGCCTGGGACCACACATTCTGCTTGTCTGGAAGAACCCAGAAAAATGTCAAGACAAAGAAGCAAATGACAGTCTCGGTCCTCCAACCCATGCAGAGCAAGTTCAGGTTATGTAAACATGGAAGAACTTGGAAGTTGCACACCTGTAGTTTCTGAAGTGATGGCAACTAAAGTAAAGAAACAACTTCATGAGGCTACAAAAGAAATTAGAACAGAAATACTACCTCAGGTAAAAGAAGAAATGAAAACACATAATAAAAGAATTGTTGAACATATCTAAAGAATACATAGATTAAAAAGATAGAGAAGCATAAGAAAATGAGGGAAACCTTTAATGGACAATATAAGAAAGATTTAGAATGCATGAAACAGACTCAAAGAGATATCCAAGAAATTAAAAACTCCATTGAAAGGTGACAAAACTGCTTGAAAGAAACTGAAGACAAACTTTCAGACCTGAAAGATAGGTTTACAGCTAGAGATCATGAAAGGAAAGATCTCTTAAAAACAACAAGGAACCAGGAAATAACAATTCAACGGCTGCAAGACAATGAAACAAAAATAATTTAAGAATGATAGATTTCAGAAAAAAAGCAAGGGCCAACACAAATGGCCTAAAAAGACTATTTACAGACATAATAGCAGAAAACTACCCAAAAATGGGAAAAGGATCTGACCTACAGATAAGTGAGGCATACGGAAGATAAGTGAGGCATACAAGACTCCAGCAAGCCATAACCAAAATAAACATATACCCACACACATAATAATCAAGATCCACGAAATTCAGCATGAGAACAGAATATTAAAAGCTATTAGAGAAAATAAAAAGATCGCCTTTAAAGGAAAACATATCAGAATCTCGACTTCTCAACACAAACCATCAAATCAAGAAGAGGCTGGAGTGAAGTATTGCAAGTCCTGAAAGAAAACAACTTCTAACCCAGATTGATGTACCCTGCAGAACTATCTTTCAAAATTAATGGAGAAACAATATACTTCCATGACAAACAACAACTGAAGGAAAATATGACCACCAAACCAACCCTGCAAAGAATACTGAAGGACATTCTAGAGAGAGATAAAAATGACCACGGTTCCAGGAACAGTGGCAGAGGGGGATTGTCAAGTCGGATAAGCAATAAATGGAGGGGAAAAGTAGGAAGCCAATCACAGGAAAATAGTAAGGCAGAGATGAGGCAGTGCTTGTTGGTCATAACCATTAATGTAGATGGCCTCAATTCACCAATAAAAAGAAACACAGACAGAGTGGATCTGGAGACAGGATCCATCAATATGCTTTATACAAGAAACCCATTTAACTCGAAAGGAAATTCATAGACTGAAAGTCAAAGGAGAGAGAACAATGCTCTATGTGACAGGGAACCAGAAAAAAGCAAGGTTAGTTTGGCCAGCAGCTGCAGAATGGATAAGAAAGATATGGCATTTTTATACAATGGAAAGCTACTCAGCTATAAAGAAGGATAACCTCAAGGCTCTTTTAGGTAAATGGATGTAACTTGAGATCATGCTCATAGATGAAATGGTTCAGAGTCACATAAGTGAACATTCCATTGTCTCTCTAGTATAAAAAGCTGAGAAAGTTACTGGGATCCAAAATACACAATAGATATTGTGAAAGTGAAAGGGGAGGAAACACCTAGAAAAGGGAAAGTGGTAGCCATTGTTAATTTCCTCTTATCTTGTTTTGAAGCCTTTCATCATTTTCATTGTTCTGTTTTGCTTGGTTTTATTCTGTTTTATTTGATTTTATTATATCTGATGTTATGGGCAGCTATTTCAAAGATAACAAGATGTAAGATGGTAACCACTGTTGATTACCTGTTATCTTGTTTGAAGCCCTGTATTGCTTTCACTGTTTCATTTTGATTGATTTTATACTGTTTTGTTTTGTTTGATTATATTATGTCTGATGGTATAGGTAGCTACTTTGAAGATAATAAGAGGCATTATGGTAATCATTGTTGATTTCCTATTATCTTGCTTTGAAGTCCTGTATCAAGTTCAGTGCTTTGTTTTGATCGACTCTATTCTGTTTTATGTTGTTTGGTTTATTGTCTTCAAAAAAAAAAAGAAGAAGAAGAAGAAGAAGAAGCAGCAACAGTGAACCCTTGAATTCAGTTATGAAAAACATATAACTTCTAATGAAAATAAAAACAAAATACATAAAATAGTTAAAAATTTACCAGAGTAAAAATTCTCACATTGTGTGGGGGAAAATTTAATATTTTTTCATCAAAATGTAAATAACACTAGGAAATAATGTTTGTGATGTGATATGTATGACTTCCATGTAGTTTAAAATTTTATAAATGGTTACTATTTACATGAATAAGAGTGCAGGTTGGGAAGATTTTGATCAGTGGATTGGATATTACAATGAAATATGTGAAATGAGTCAAGATATCTATTGTACAGCATGGTAAAAATAGGTAATAACAGCATAATGTATTTGTAAAAATACTATAGCAAGAGAGTGAATATATTTCTCTTACCACAATAGTGATGGCTACTAGAAGTGAAGTTTATGACAATTATATAGATTTAGCCATTCCACAATATTTATATACTTCAAAACATAAAAATGTACATAATAAAATTTATGAATATAAAAATAAACTCTCAAGAAGGTTGGAACACATCCAATATTTTAAATTTTATTATTTTAGATTTAACTGATATCTAAGATCAATGACTAATTTTTCCTCACCATTTATATCAAGTAGAAATTATCAGTGAAAGTTTTCTATAATAGTATATTCAAACAAAGCAGAATTTTATTAAAATATGTTTTCTATCAGCATATATATGAAGTATAGAAATTGCCATAAATAAATATTACTCATTCTTTGGAATTATAAAATGATAGTTTAATCACAATACATAAATGTTATCAATTCTTCAGATAAGTGATAACTTAGAGATTGGAGGAAGAGACTTAGAAATTAAATGGGATGTTTGGATTAAATAACAGATTTGTTTTAGATAGATGTTGCTAAAAAGCCTAAAAGATTGCATGCTTTATACATCTTCACTGAATTTCTTCTACCTTCTTTCTGTAAAACCGGAGAAAACTTCTAGGTTCATAATGTGGCTTAACTTGGGTAATATCCTGGTTTGAATACTAATGGAAAGGCAAAAATACAAGAAAAACTGATTTATATTTTTAAAATAAAGTTATTTTGGGATTTCACATTTGATTGTACATACCCTACGTGTAATAAGTCTAATAAGAATAAATCAGCCAACACTGGGTTTCAACACAGATTTTAGCAAGTGTTAGAAGATATTAAAAAACAGTGGAATTGAGATCAAAAGATAAGATATGGTTTTTGGGAGTGATGAGTTCAGGGAAAAAAAAAAACCTTTCTCCTGTACTTTTAAAAGTATTAGTGATCAGGGCATCTGAATGGTTCAACATTATAGAAAATCCAAGTTTTATGAAAGAATAGTTACTGAATAACAAGTTATGATTATCTTAAAGATAGCAGTTTCACTCAAATACTTTTGAAGATAATTGAAGGCCTTCACTAGTAATTAACAAAAACAAAAAGAAATTCAAAGGTTTTGCTTCTGAGGCTCATCTCCTTGTGTTATGCAGCCTGAAAAGGCAGGTGGATACCTTCAGGATATTCTTCTTTAGTAGACAGGGGTTTTTTTGGACAATAGTCACCTGTTGGCATACACTCTGAGCTTTACCATGGATTGACAAATTGTTCTGTACCTGATGGAGACTTGTGGGAGAGAGCTACATGCAGAGCTACATTCATATTCTCTCTTCATCTCAGAGAACACACACATATTCACCTGTTGAGTGTATATAATCATAACTGAATTCTAAGTATTTTTGAAGCAACACTTAGTTCTACATAGTGCCCAGCTCAGAATAAGTGCTCAACTAGTATTTATTGAACATAATTAATTTTATCTTCTTTTTTATAATCCTTCCCTTCTTTGTCAGCCTGAACATACACACATTTATATTTCGGTATGGATACAACTTTTGCTCCACTCACATAATTTAATATCTAGTGACCATTTTGTGAATGCAGGATAATGAACCTCTCTTTAAGAAGGTGTTTTGTCAATTTTTCTAAATAGTAACTACACAGATTGTTATATAGCAGTGAATATGTGGGTAAGTTGTAATTTACTCTGCATTTAGACAAGGCTTCTTGCTTGTGTGTATTGCAGATCCCTTCTACTAACTCTGAGTGTTCTGTGCTAGGGTGTCTGCAACAATGCATAGTGTATTGTATGCATTTAGGAAGAAATTGTTTATTAAATGAAACACAATGTAAATTAATACAGTGTTTAAATGATGAGATTTTTACACATGGAATAGCATGAAGATTTGAATTCTGTTTTAAAAACAGGAAGTATAAATTCTCAAATCTTTAGTACATGTTGAGTGTTTTATATATGTGATTTTAGAGTTTTCTAATAGTTTAAAAGACAAGTGTCCTTACTTCTGGTCTACAGACACAGAAACTAAAGTTAAAAAAATTATCATGGCCAGGGTACAGAAAACTAGCAGTAAAACTAGCAGTAACAGAAAACTAGCAGCAACATTTCTATTGTTTCACACTCTTCCTTTAATTACAGAGACCTTATTCTAAGCTTGTCTTGAATTTTCCTGGAAGATTTTATCAGCTTGGACTTTACTTTTCTAACCTAAAAATTATGAGCATAGATACCTTCAATACTTATCCATTCTTTTCCACCTCACTTGTTCAGAATAAGAGGAATTAGATTTTCAAACTTCATCCTCCATGTTTTTCTTGTATGACTTTCTCTAAAGATACTAGTGACAAATGGGTTGAGCACAAGTGATGTATTTGTGAACTTTTAAAATAAAACAAAATATTATAAATAAATACTAGTACAAGCACTTAAATTCATTAATTCAGCTAGATAATACATTCAAAATAAACTTACCAACTAATTGTGTGCTTTCTTCTAGTATCGGCATTTATATATACTAAAAAAGGAAAGCCTTATCTATCTTGGACCTCTTTTCTCCTTTACATACTTGTGCTTCCTCTCACTGCTTTCTTAAATATTCATGTAAAAAGTCAAATTTTAGTTAGATATAATGATGAGCACATGTAGTTCAAGCTACTTGGTTGGTTAAAGGCAGGAAGAATACTTGAACCCAAGAGTGCCTGGGAAACATAACCAGACATAAACAAAAAAGAATAATCTTATTCCAGTATATTTAGTGTTTCTGTTTTAATTTTTAACTCTTTGATCCATTTTGACTTTAGATTAGTGCATAGTGATTGGCATAGCTCTAGTTTTAGTCTTCAACATGTGGAAAGCCAGTTTTACCATCACCGCTTATTAAAGAGGCATTCTTCCAGTGAACATGTTTGACTCCTTTGTCAAAGATAAGGTGACTGAGTGTAGCTGTAGTTGTGTCTGCATCTTCTAATCTGTTTCACTGGTCCTAAGGTCTATTTTTTTTGTGTGTGTGCCATGCTGATTTTATCATAGTAGCTTCATGGTATAATTTCAAGTCCAGGATTGTGATGTCTCCTGCCTTGCCTTTATTGCCCAGGATTGCCTTTGCTACTCTAGGTTTCTTCTGTTTTCAAATGAATTTTAGGAATGTTTTCTCTAGATCTGTGAGGTCCACTAATATTATTTTGATCATGATTGCATTAAATCTGTGTAACAGTTTTGGGAGTATGGCCATTTTCACAATATTGGTTCTTACTATCCATGAGCAAGGGATATCTTTTCATTTTCTGATATGCTCTCGAATCTCCTTTTTCAGAATGCTGTAATTTTGAATATATAGATCTTTTATGTCTTTTGTTACATTGATTTCTAAGTATTTCATTTTTTTGGATGCTATCATGAAAGGTGTTATTTCCCTAATTTCTCTCAGTGAGTTATTTGTTTGATCTTTTTTATTCATGTCTATGTCTTGCAATCTTGTAAACAACTACTTTCAAGATAACGATACACAATATATTAACCATTGTTAATTTCCTATTATTTTGTTTTCAAATTCTGTATCAGCATTTTTATTTTTTTTAAAGACAAGTCTTTCTGTTGCTCCAGAAAGTAAATAAGTACTTATGACTTTCCCTGGGAACCCTTTTAATGAAACACTCAGTGGGTTTAACTAACCTACTGAGCAAAAACAAAAAATAAGAGGGTAAAATGAGAATATTGAGAAAAATATTTTAAAATGTAGACTATAGATTCAGATACGGGGGATATAAAATTATGACCCAAATAAGGGCTAGAAAAAATTTTTTTAAAGGCAAGAGTAAAAACCTGGTCATGGTAGCACATGCCTATAATCCCAGCACTCTGGGAGGCTGAGTTAGGAGACTT
>RJWT010021914.1:0-17387 GCA_004365215.1 Cuniculus paca
CTGGTGGCTCTATAGCTCTGTAGTGCATAAGGCATACTGGAGAGCCAGTGGTGTGAGTTCAAATCACAGCTCTGCCCCTTACTCCCTGGACTAGTTAGAAGCCCTCTGTGCCTCTTTCTCCTTATACAAAATGAGGATATAAATAATAGTTTTTATGAAAGCTAACTTAATACATAAAAAGTGTTTAGAATGGCGAGTGCTGTGGCTGGCATACAGTAAACACTAGGTGCCAGCTGCTGTGGTCAAATGCAGAGCCTGAGAAGGAGCCTCATTCTCTGGCCTGGGCTCCCAGGGCCAGGTGTGCTTCTGGGTGGAGAGCCCAGAAGGGACATTGTACTCTGTTTACATGGATACACATACAGTTTCACAGGAGACACAGGTGGGCACACTTTGACAACTTCTCTTCCCCTAGAGATTATACTGGTGAGAATAGTTTTTATCCAGAGCTGGGAACCAGCTTTAAAAACCTTCATAACAGGGCCGGGGATTTAGCTCAGCAACACAAGCGCCTGTCCGGCAAGCACAAAGTTGTGAGTTCGATCCCTGGTACCAAAACAAAGAAACAAAAACAACCTTCATAATAGAGCCTTTCAGACACCTATACCTAGTCATCAGAAACAGAGATGAGCGCTGTTCCCCGTCATTAATTCAGTTCCGTGTTGCTCTCTGTGTTTGTCTATAAGGGTTGCCAGTCCAGCTGCACTTCAGAATCATCCCAGACCAACAAAACCTGAGTGTGTGGAGTACAGCTCAGTCATCTATAAAACACTCCCACACGATTCTGGCTGGCTGAGGGGTGGGAAATATTCTCATCTGTACGATGGGAAAAAATGAGTCATTAATATGAATTAATTATTCCAGAAAAACACTGTTTCTCCCCAGAGACCAGACTATGTTGTCAATCACCTTCAGCGTGAGACCTCAGAAGTGAGACATGGTTGTGGCAACCAGATGGGGACAATGCTGAGATCCTGTGGTTACTGTCCCACTAGCCAGGGCCAGCTCGATTGTCTGGTTTGACTTTTTATTAAGGCAGGTGCCTCTGAGAATGTGTTGAGATGTAGACGCTTAGTCCAAAAAAATGCATCTCTGCACAAAATCAAAGCAAGTGCATATTCTGTGGGATCATAAACCCCTGAAGTCTGTCCATCATGGTCAGAAGAACACCTGCATTATACACATTCTGTGGCCTGTGGGAGAGGAAGGGAGGGGCTGGAGAAGCCACAGGGCTTCCCTTATTCAGTGAGGCCTGGAATGGGCTGAGAGTCTGTATCATCCTCCCAGTACTAAGGAGGCTGGCAGAAACCGGCCTCCCTGCTTGAGGTGCCTCAGCACTCTTCCTTCAAGCTCTTTAGCTCCATCACTTGTTAACCTCCAAGAGAAACCCCCTGAGATGACTTCTAGTTGTCAACCTCATTTAACTTCCCAAGCAGCTCGAGTTCATAAATTCTAAGTGCAAAATCCCATACAAGTTGCTCCCTCTTTCTGGTTCAGATCTTACAGAATGGAAACTCTTGTGCCATTTTCCCCATGGTCCTGAGGCTGCCCGGGAGTTGGAGGCCTTCCCTGAGACCCTGTGTGTGTTCTTCCTGCCCTCAACCAATGCCTTTCTTCATTTTATGGAAAAAGCCAAGTAGGGGAATTGCCATGGCAACTGCATAATAGAAACTAAACCACACTCCATCTAGGTAAAGAAACGGGGAAGTAGGGCCAGTGTAAATTACGGATAAATCCTGTGGATATATGGGACTAATCTGGCTTGTCCCTGAGGCCCAATGGGATGAGGCAAATCCATTTACCTTTCTATTTTGTGGAGCTTTATTTTGTTGGGATTAGTTCACTAATGCTCTTTCCTTCTCTTCCTTCTGAATTCCCTTTGTCCTAGTGTTATAGA
Source organism: Cuniculus paca (assembly GCA_004365215.1). Lineage (NCBI taxonomy): Eukaryota > Metazoa > Chordata > Mammalia > Rodentia > Cuniculidae > Cuniculus > Cuniculus paca. The sequence continues at coordinate 1,895 of RJWT010021914.1, forward strand.
CAGCTAAGATAGGTAGAGAGATTATAGGCAGTCAGACAGGACTGGGTTCTTGGAGGAGTTAGTGCAGAAGATGAGAACACGTTACAACTGTGACTGGAGGCACATCTGTTGGAGGCCAGGACTCAAGATAAAGACAGAATGACCAGGCCTCTATGTCTCTCCCAGGAGATAATTGATATCACCTGGTCCAATAAAGTCCAGATAGGCATCAGTCACCCCAGTGGGTGACCAAGATGCCCTAATCCATCCTTTCCTAAAGAAGGTCTTGTTCTTTCCATGTACACTTGCTACATGACCTACTTTCCCACCGGATCAATATTAATTTATAATTTTATTGATCATAGTTTTAACCCACATTGTATCCATCTCATGATTTTGTTCTATAAATTTCCTTTGAGAAAAGGGCTCTTGGCAACCCACTTTTGGGTCCTCTCCTGTCTCTCAGGAATACTGTCTCTCAATCAAGTTTTCTTACTCTTCCGTTACTCCTTAGCATTCATTTTTCAGTTTTGGAGAACACAAACATGGTGTGTCTGACATCTAGAGCACTGGGCCCTGTGGAGCTAGGACTGTAGAGGATACCTTGGTGAGATCCCTGCCATGGGAAAGAACTGAGAGCTGGGTGCCCCATGCTCCACCATGCACAGATTACTGGGTATGTGCAGGTTTGGCAAGATTTAAGCACATGAAAAGGGAATCTGGAATATTAAGGAGCCATTTGTTGATATTCGTTGGGGGCAAAATATCCTCTAAAATGCCAAAATACTCCCTTATGTAGTTGTACCTGTGTGAGAATTTTTATAATACTCAGTTGCCTTTAGAGTAGACCTCTATATACTAAAGATGTCAATTATACCCTATTGTTAAGCTCCACTTCCAGAAGACAAGGCCTTGGAAAGAGCCAGAGAAAGTCTTCATGTATTATGGTTGAAAAGTATAATGCTAAGTACCCATCAATGTTTTTCATGCTATACTTAATATTTTGGTAGGAATTTGCAGTGGAGATTAATTTTTAACTCAAGGCGCCTAAAACTCTGATCATCCACTGCCTCAGTTTCTTCAACATGGAGCTAATACTACCTGCTTAGTCAAGGTTAATGAAAATACCACACAAATGAGGTATATAAGTGCTCTATATGGGCTTGGCCTTTCTACATAGCCATGTCTTTTGCTAACTTATTCACATTATTCCAGGGGATTTAGGGTGACATTTTAGAATAAACTCTAGGTTGAAAACCTGAAGTATAATCTTTATGAGATTCCTTTTATATTTCTGAATGAAGTATTGGAATGCTTTTCTGCCACATTCATCTTCTCCTTTTTATTGACTTACAATTCTTTCCCAAAGGTATCCAAAACCATCTATCAGGCCTAAATTCCAGATGTGCCAAGAATGCTAATGACAAGGGTCTGGCTGGATGTTTCTCATTAGAAGCCTCTGCTCTTCTGGAACTCACCTGATTAGTCATTGAAGGGAGTCCCATGCTTCTAATTTTCACACCCAGCCACTCTTGCTTGTGTGTTTATCACTCAGTCGGACTAAATAGAAGCCCAACCAGTCCCTGCAAGAAGCTGGTTCCCCAGAGAAGCCCCCAATGGGAGGCTTCTAGGCCACAATCATCTAATAATTAGGCAATTAACTAGTGCTACCCCTGCACTGTATAGCATACTCTACATCCACTATGAGTTCTCTCCACAAATGCCTGCCCCTCCTTTATTTTAGATGTAGAGAGACTGAGAATGCAGACATTATTTGTTCCAGCCTTGATAGATCAAAACTCAAACCTCCTAATTCCACTTTATTCTAATTCAAAGTTTGTTGACTGGAGAAGATTTTAGGGCTCTTATCAGGGATTTCCAGGGCTGCAGAGAACATTTTATTTACCTTTCTGCTAAGCTTGTAGAAACCTGGTTTTGAAGCATAAAGGGAGCAGAGAGTACAGGAGTTCTGATCTTGGGGAAGCAGAGCCCTTCTTCAGGGCTGTTAATGCATGAGAAGGCTGGGAGCTTTGCTTTGTAAATAAGCTCTCTGGATATCTGGCAGAAAGTGTCAGGCAATACTGGCAGATACTTGTCAGCAGGAAGAGACAGGAGTTGTCAGTTGTCCTTGTCACCCTTTTGTAGCCAAGAGCCTTACATCTAGAGGTTACTTGGGGATGCAGAAAACAGGAATTTTAGAACCAGAGCCAACTGATGCTGGATTCTGATATCCAACCCTGCCACTTGGAAACTCTAGACCGTGGGCAAGTAAGTCTCACTGTTCATAAAATGGGCACAATTATACTTTTTTTGTAGAATTTCTGTAAGAATTAAATGAGATACCATTTGTGGAGAGCTCTCAATAAATCTGGTTCCCTTCTAGTTCTCAGTCCTTTGTCCTAAACCTCTTTAGCCAAGTGAAATTCTGTCCTCTTATAAATCTTCACCATATATATATTTTTTTTTTCTTTTTCTCTTCCTTTTATCCTTTCATCCATCCCAGTTCTTTACTTTTGGGCTATTTCTTTCCCTTTCACAATATCTATTATAGATTTTGGATCTTACTTTTTCAGTTTCTTACACTAGGGAGACAATATAATGTTTACATATGTGGGTCTGGTTTATTTCATTTATGAGTATAGACTCTAATTATATTCATTTACTTATAAAAGCCTCGAGTTTATTCTTTATAGCTGAATAGTACTCCATTAAATAAAAATACTACATCGTTTTAACACATTCCTTGGTTATAGATATCTAAGATAATTATACTAAATTATACTACTTATTTCTCTTAGTTTATTGAAGAGAGCAGTTTGTGCTTATGTTGTTTGATCAGTTATGCAGGCATATATCTTGTAACCTGAGCAAATACTTTGAAGATAACAATATGCAATATATTAACCAATGCCAATTTCCTATTATCTTGTTTTTGAAATTCTGCATCTTTTTTTTCTCTTTAAAATTAAAAAGAAAAACTTCACCACTACAGGTGCAACTGTGTGTGGCAGGAAACTTCAAGCTAAGATTTAGTGACTAAACCCAACTGGCAAGAATCTTCCACATCTTAAGAGTTCACTTTGGAGGACAATCAGAGGGTTCTAGAAGGAAGGCCAAGTGGGTAAGATGTACTTTAGTGTCTCTTGTTGCTTTGAGTATCTTCACTCTGTCATGCTCTTGGTTATCTAAGAAGGGAAGTGATGATGGTGGAACACACAAACACTCCTCCCTGGCATTTGCTAAGTGAACTCTCTCCCTTTATTTTCTCTCTTGTGTGCCCCTGGGCAGCAATTTTATGGAGAGAGCAGATGTTAGTAAGGTCCCATCAGGATGGTACTAGGAGCCTCACCTTATGTTAGAAGGATTTGTGTAAATGCAATGAATGGGGTCTCCCTGCTATCACAGAGAATATTAAAAGGATCAAATCTCACTTCTTCTTATACTCTGGTTCCAATTGCAGCTATATATATTTCAGTGGGAAAAAAATGCAGCACTGTTTAAAGAAATTGTCTCTGTTTTCCTGAAATCCATTAAAAACCTCAGGGACCTGTATCTCTGGTATTTAATTCATTCCCATGGTTGAAAAGGCAGGACCTATTTATATTCTCTGGTCTAAACATAAAAGGTGGGCTGAAAGGCTTCTATAAGAAAAATAAATCCACATTCCTTTATGGGACAAAATGCAAGCTGAAAATGACTGTGCCATTTACATTTAAAAAGATGACCACTGCTTTATAGCTTACCTGCCAAGACTTGAATTCACCATGGAATCCCTATTCAACTTGGCGGAATGACTGTTCTGTCCAGCACTAGCTAGAGAGGGATGTCAAAAGGTGTATTCTTATGAAAAGATTAATGAGTTTCTCTGCTTCGGGAATGCCAGGAAACACTGGCCTGTTGACATCAGCGAGCATCTTCCAGGGACACCTGACATTTCACTTGTCTTAAATCTGAGAAGTTGGGAATAGCTCCTCTGTTCTCATTTCATTGCTGGGCCCCTTGTTAAAGTCACAAAGGCTCCAGAGCTTCTATACAGTGTCAATAAATCACCTAGATAGTGATGGCAAACCTTCAGCCTATGTGCCACAGCCAGCTGTTTGCTATCATTGAAAGCTCTAAAAGGTTTGCCATCACTGACCTAGATAGTGACGGCAGAACAGGGTTTAATCCCCAGTTGTGCCTGGATGTAGAAGGTTCTGTGATCAATAAGTGCTGTTACTTTAGCACAGGAAGGGGAGCAGATCTTGGGTGATGCAAGTATGTTAGGAGGCACTGTGAGAGCCTGGTACCTAACAGATGTTTGCTGATTAAACCATCAAAAGTATAGGTGAACAGAAGGGGTATTTTCTGCATTCCGACGCTGTCTCCTGTTTCCTCTCATCTTGCCCAGGGTCTGGGCACCCTATGCTCCTTCTTCACGTGTTCATTTCTCCACTCGCCTATGAGCTTCTTTCTATTCAAGACTGCTCACAGTGGGAGCTCAACAGAGGTTTGATGAGCCCCATCAGGAGTTTCTAAAATGTGCTTTCTTAGAGTAATTCACAAATCAAGGCAAAATCTTCGAACAGTCTGCTCAGAAAGGACACCTGTATATGGAGATGTACCTTGAGCAGGACCTGCCCAATGTGTTGTGTCTTGCAGGTTTCTATGGAAAACTAAGCAGGCATGGGTGGGTGGGGACTCTGGTGGGAGCCCGGCTTCTCCCTAACTGCAGACACTTACCAGTTGCATCCGTTATCTTAGCTATTAAAGGTTTTCCTGGAGGCCCAGTCACAGGGCTCAGAAACAAAACTCCAGCTTCATCGGAGCCCCAGTGGCTTCTCTGTCACTTTCATCTAGTCAACCAGGGAGAGGGACGGTGGTCCAATGGCATCGGCTCTACTCCACGGCTCCCGATGGTCTTTGCCTTTCAGACCCACTGCTTAGCCCTGCTCAGCTGTGTCTTCACACGTCAATGCTTTTGGTTAGTTATCCTGCATCCTGCCAAGCCACCTTGCTCCTGGCTGATCTCCCTAAATCAGAAGTCTGAATGTCTATCCACTCTTCCATCAAAAAACTCTCATTTGCTTCACAGTGACAACTATTCAGCTGAGTGACAGGTTTTCCCTTGAAATTCAAGATCCTCTGTGAACACTTCTAAGGTCCTATTCTTCCCCAACCTGCTTCACTGTCTTCCTGGAAGCCCTAGAGGCATAATGCTGGCTCCTGCTTATTTTCACACCCTTTGTAGCCCTAGCAATGTCTGAGATACGGGAGGAGCTCAGTGAGTATTTGTTTTTCATTCATTTGTTTTGATATGACATCTGTGGCTTATAGTATACCTCAAGAACAAGGTGTGTCCCCTGTCCCCATTTTTTGTTTTGTGGTGCTGGGGACAAAACCCAGAACCTCATGTATGCTAAGCAAGTGCTTTACTGCTAAGCTATACCCCCAGACAGAGCCTTGCTAAGTTGGCAGGGTGGCCTTGAACTTGGGCTCTCCTGCTTCCCTAGTAACTGGAATTACAGGTTTGTACCACCTCACCTGGCTGCAGGAGCAAGATTCCTGATCAGACCCAGGAGCAAATGGTTAGCCCGAAACCCAGACAGAAAAGCACAAGGACATTCACAATAGGATGAAAAGCGAGGGACTTGACTACACCAGGAAGTCTGCTGTGGGTAGCTAGTTCAGTTCTTTCTGAATTTACTGAGCCTTCTCCTGCTCCTCCTCCACTATTCAAGCTCAGTTACTGTCCTGGATGACATGAACTTGTCCATGGATATGTGATGCCACACCTGGGGAATCTGTCATCTCTCCAAACTGCTCTGCAATTGCAAAGCCAAACATCAAAGCTTTGGTGACAGCTTCCAGTTCTTTCCCAGATTTGTTAGTGAGTTTTTATACTTTCTTTATCCCTTTATCCTTTCTACTTCCTCCTATCTTTACCTCTTCTCCATCCGCCCAGGCACCGTGCTTAGTCATTGAACCCTCACCAGCATAATCCTCCTCAACAACTTTGCTCTGCTGTCCTAGATACCTAATCCATGTGCCCACTTTTCCTCCAGGGCTGCTGAGGGAGCTCTCAGCCCACTGACCGGTGCTTCTGTAAGCCCTGCCCTTTCTACCAGCTCCTTTCCACCAGCCTCTACAGCAGCAAGGGTGATTGCTAGTGCTTTCACTTTTAGGTCTTGCCCTTTTTCCTTCCCTTTGCCTTGGCCAAGTTGCTATCCCTACTTCCTCCTGCCTTGACCCATCCAGATGGCACATCAAAGTCAGCCCCTCACTCTCAATTCCTGCCTGTCCAGTACAGCAGCACGGCTGTGTGAGGCTACTTGAAACCAATACTAATTAAATTCAGTTTACATAAGCCTTGTTTCAAGTGCTCCTAGGGCACTTGTGGCATGGCAGCTGTAGAACATTCCATCACAGAAAGTTCTACTGAATAGGGCTTGTCTATGCCATTCTCAACCTCCTCATCTCTTCTGCCCCAGTCGTTATTCCCCCAATCACTGTGTGTTCCAAGCCCATGATCCCAGGATATAGATGCTGTATCCCAGATACCCAGGTCCTCATACAGCTGTTCTTTGATATTCACAGGGATTGATTCCAGGACCTGCAGTGACACCAGAACCTGTGGCTACTCAAGTGCCTTATATAAATGTTACAACATTTGCTCCAAGCCTACCCCCTCCTCCCATATGTGATCTCTGGATTACCTGCAATATCTAGTATCCTATAAATGCTATGGAAGTAGTTATACAGTATTGTTTAATAACAGAAAAATCTGTATGTGCTCAGTACAGATGCAATATTTAAAAAATATAGTGAATCTGGGGATGTAGAACCTGCAGCTACATGGAGCTAATCGTACTTCCATTCAGAAAGTAAACCTCAGAGAGGAGGGGCTTCCTTATCTGTATTCTTCAACCCCACCTACCTCTCTCCACCTCAGCAGCCCCATCACAGCACAAGTCGCCCTCAGCTAGTCTATTAGCCCAGCAGCTTCATCCAATCTCCACTTCCCATTCTCTACTGGGCAGACAGGACCTTTTCTAAAACACACAATGGATCTTTTAAGTCTCTTGGCAAACTCAGCAATAGCTTCCATTTGCCGTAGATGTAAAGGTCAAATTCAGTAGGACAGAAGCCCTTTCTCCTTGAGCTCCTAATTTACCACCCTCTGCAGCCCATCTGGTGCTGCCCTCCCCCTACGTGTTTCTGCAGCCACCAAACCTGCCTCAGTCTTTGCTCAGCCCCAGGAATTTATCCTTGTGTCTGTGCATAAAGCATTCTCTCCCCTTCTAGTGATCATCTGTAACAGTTCTTACTCATTCCCTAGGTCTTAGTGTACACATCATCAGGTATTTCCAAATCCACTGCCTGCATCCCAAGGCAGTTAGGTGGCCTTCCCACATGTTCCTGTGGTACTGGTGCTGACTCTATCATGGATCTTGTCACCCTCAACTGTGACGCCCCCATTACCCACCTGGGGCCATTGCAAAGGTTGGCAGTGTCATGGTACCTGATTTATTCTCTGGCCTTTCATTAACACCGATGGTGGTTAATCTTACTGGGTGCTCCAAGAAATGAAGCTGGGCCAAATGCCAAGATTTTTTTTTGCTAAGCTGCTTTTAATTAAAAAATGAAACTTTGTCATATCCTTCTATAAGCAGGGTTTCCAAACTGATTTGTGACCCATAATGGGCAATAAGATCAATATGGTAGGTCATGACTAATTTTTTTCCAATGTGCACTAGAAGAGTAAATACCAGAATCTGTCATACATATTAAAGGTATTTTTCACATAATTTTTTTGTTTCAGCTATACTTATGCATATATGCATGTGTGTACTTGGCCATAATATGAGACTATCTCTTGCTCTGGGTTACAGTTGCAGAAATTGTAAAATCCTGCTGTAGATAATGCCTGGTTGATTATACCTGGGGCAGACTCACAAATAGATTCCTTTGAAGAAGCACATGATGATCTTAACTGTACTCATCATATCCAGTTTTGTCTTCCATTGTCCTGTAATTTTCATTAACTTTCAGAAATAGCACAAAATAAAAAATGCAACCTATCAAAATTGTTCTGAAGGAAAATTTTTTAAATTGGTGTGTTGAGTCTTTAACATCTATGGTACTTTAGAGGTGCAGAGACCTCCACAACTCCACAGACTGGGGGACTGTGCTCACACTTTCCCTGCCAGTTCATATGAGGACTCTCAAAGGTAAGGCTGATGTCACTACCTGGGTGACAGAATATAGTAGGTGCTCAATAGATGCTACTTTGTTGAATGAATGTGTACATGGAAGGGTTCCTAACAAGCTGATATTATATATCCATTATCCAACCATTAAGACTGAGGGCCCTGATGATGCCTGCATATTCTACTCCCCTAATGACATGAGTAAAACCAGTATGATAACTGGGGGAAGAGCTCTGCAAGCTACTAGAGCTTCCCATAAAAGCCCAAATGTTTAATATGAATGAGTGCTGCACTTGCTTTATCTAGGGCATCTACCTACAGCATTTCTGTTTTCCATGGGGAAAAAAAACAAGATCAAGATGCCATTTAAGTTTCTATGTGTGTACCTAAGACACACAGATCAATAATGGTGGAGGACTTGAGGCTTTGCCACAGCCATGGCAGAAATGATCACAGCAATGGGTCATTTCTACAGATAGCAAGGGAGGTGATGAGGAGCATCATGCCACGTGTCTCCATCCCCCAGGGAGAATTTTATCTTATTAATGGATTTAAGAGTGAATTTTCTCTTCTCCTATATGTCAATTACATAAGGAATTAATCTTATAAAAGATATATATTCAGGGCTGGGGATTTAGCTCAGCAGCATAAGTGCCTGCTTGGTAAGTGCAAGGTCATGAGTTTGATCCCTGGTACCAAAAAACGTATATATATATATTCAAAAATTTAAGGAAATTTAGAAAATATATTTTCCCATATTTACATATGCCTTAAACATTTCTGTAGAGATCCTACACTCACTTTCCCCCTCTCCACCTGACATATGACCTTTCCAAGTCTATAAGTAATTTTTTCCAGAAATTTTAAAGGGGAACATGAATCTCGCTGGGATTATAGACTAGAATGGATTTAACTAATTCCATGCCATTGGCAGATTGGGTTGTTGCTAAATTTCCTTTGTTACAAACATTTTCATACACGTTTTTATAGCTAGGTCTTTGTGCTAATTCATGGTTCTCTACTTGGAATGAGGAAGTTTGTTTACCCTGGAAATGTAGGACATGGCTATTTTCCCTTTTTACTTTCGATTTCCATTTGTACAATTAATATATGTCCATAGTTAGATATCTTGACCTTAACCTTGACAATGGAACAAAACAATAGCATAGCATAATGAAAGAAGGGAGGGTGGCACTGAGAGCCAGATCCTCTGGCTGGCCATTCCAGCTTAACCCAGCCAGCGCCCAGGATTCTGGGTGAATCATGGGCTATTCCTGTCCATTTGTTCATTTTAAAAATAAGAAAGAGCTGAGTGCATGCCTGTAATTCTAGCATTTGGGAGGTTGAGGCAGGAGGACTGCAAGTTTGATCCCAGCCTGGGGGAGTTAGTGAGAACCTATCTCAAAATAAAAAAGGGAAGAGGTTGTAGCTCAGTGCAAAGGCCCCAAGTTCAATCCTCAGTACTGCCAAAAGTGGGTGTTGGTGGCTTAGATTGTATTCCTTCCATCCATACCAAACCTCAGGACATGGGCTCTACAACATGAAGGTTGTATTTTCACCATGCCAGAACCCCCAAGGTAAACAAACATAATCAGTTTGGAAAATTGTAAAGGATAGAATTGGCATTTGTGAGGTGTTAGGAGAATGCTTTTCCTTCCCAGCTGGAAGCCCCATAAAGGAAGTATTTCATAAGTTGCGTCTGGGTTGCTTAATAAGGTTGCCAAATTGAACCATCAGTTTTTTTCCTTGGCACCACTGCTTTGCTTTCTTATGCCGATGCGAATTCAGGGAGGTGGGAAGACAAGAGTTCAGATATGTGACAGTTAACCATGATAGCAAGGCAGTTCCTGAGTTTAGTTCCAAACTGTGAGCAAAATTTTCAAACTTAGTTTCTCTTGTTTACTAATATACATCATAGAAAAAAGACCCAGGACATGGGACAACTTCACTCCCATTTACTTACCTGGTAATAAGCTCCAATTTATTACAGAGGGAATAAAGAGACAATACGTACCCAACAAACGAAGAAGGAGAAAAAGAACTCCTAAGGCGTAAGACTTGAGTTCAGGGCTGACTGTCCTACATAAAGAGATGAAGAGAAAAGAAAAAGATCCTCATCATTCTACTTTAATTAAGGACCAGACTCATTCTTTGTGGTCTATCAGAGCCCTTATTTATAAAATTATTAATAGTTTTTAAGGTTTTATTTCCCTGCCCAAACTCTAAAAAATAATTGCAACTGCAGTGCCAAGGTAAGTTTAGGAATTTAACTTTTTTTAATAACTGGAGCTCATCTTGTCACACAAAGGACTGAATACCAATTTGGTCACAAAGTGCACACATGGAGACAATTTGCTTTTGTTGAGAGAGGGAGCATCTTGCACAGGTGGAACACATACATGTGGAAAACAGCATCAGAAGGAACTGTTCCTTATGCTCTGCACCCCTGCTGAAACCATGAACATTTTGGTTATGACATTTGTGAAATTCACCACACTGGCCTGTTCTGACACCTTGGTGACCATTTGGGAAATAATGCATCTATATCAAGTATTGGACCCTTTTCACTTGGAAAGATATCTTTGTATAGTGATGCTTCTTTTTTTGTAATTGATCCAATTTCCCTAGCTTAGGTTTGCCTGGAACACTCTTTTAGAAGGATGATCTTATGCATCTGCCACGGCATTCTCAGACTGCAATATTTTTGGGAAGCAGAGAGACAGTAGAGTGGTGAGTGGTTCTAGACAGATGGATCCATAGCTGGTAACACAATCTCTTTTGCAATGCCTTGTTAACTTGTAACTAGTTTATTCAGTGCTCACCTTCTCACCTGGAGGCCAAGCACTCTGCATCTTGTGCTACATGACCTCAACCCGCTCTGTGTCTAGTCCATAGTGTGTGCTGAGTGAATGTAGGAGCAGGTGGCTAGTCGGACAGACATCCCCCACTTACAAACCAGGGCAGCTCTGCCTTGGATTGGTGGTGAAGAAATGTGAAGGGAGACATATCTGACCATGTGCACTTATACCTCAGGTCATCTTCAGAGCCACTGACAGAAAACCTCCCCCTTATCTGTCCCCATCATGAGTCCTTTTGGCAGAAAAAGAGAAAGCATGTGACTGTGCCTCTTGAGGGCCTTGAGGAGGCATAGCCAATCCAATGTGACTGAGCCTTAAGACACACTCAGGAATATTTCAGTGTGGCTGAAACATCAGATTCACACAATGCAAGCAGGGCCCGGCAATTGGTTCTGGAGAAAATAAAGGTTTAACCAAGTTACCAACAGGGTATCCAATACACAAGGTATGGAACCTGTCCATGGGTTTGGTGGCCAGAATGATGATCTTAAACAATCCTAGGGACATCCATCCAATGGCCTACCACTTGGTCTGAGCCTCAGATGTGCATGCCTGTGACTTCAGGGTATGACAGGTTAAAAGTGATGATTAAATCAAAAGAAACAGCATGTGTGCCATAGACTGAATATGTAACCCTCAAGGTGATGGTGAGACCTTTAGGAGTTGATTAGGTCCTGGGGGTGGAGCCCTCAAGAATAAGATTAGTACCCTTAAAAAAGATGCCACAGAAAAAACATCATGTCCCTTTTACCATGTAGGGACGTGGTTTAGAATTTGCCATCTATGAACCAGGAAACGGGGTCTCATAAGTTCATCTCTCTGTGTCCTGTCTTGGATTTTCTAATCTCTTGAACTGTGAGAAATAAATTTCCATTGTTTATAAGCTACAAGTCTGTGGTATTTTGTTATAGCAGCCTAAAAGAATGCCAGTGGTTTTTACAATCTTTGCTTCCCTTTCTAAGATTTTCAGGGAAAGCTAAAAATGTGTTATTTGTGGAAAAGTACATTTTTTTTAATTATAAAGAGTATAGTATAGGCAGTATGTCATGACTTTCACTGAGAGGTGAGCATGGATCTCTGAGGAAGCCTGGTTCCAGTAAGTGTTCTTTAGAATACACCTATCGTGAAATCCAAGTTCCTCCATGTGATTATCAGTTCCATGGCTACAGTTTTTAATACAGTCACTTGAAGGACATATAATAAAGGCAAATTTTCCTTGTCAAGAGAACATGCTGGTATAATGAGCTAGAATATTTATCACTTGGAATTTGATTTCCTTTTAGCTATCATGTCACTAGGAACAAAGTGAAGAAGGTGCAAAGATCTCTCTTCATATCCTTTTGGGAAACTGGTTCCCATAGAAAAATTATTCTCTTTGCATCTTAGTTATGAAGAAATGATGGTCACAGTCTGAGGATTATTGCAAGTTTCAGGTAAGACCAGGGATGCTGTCTTCGCTTCTCAACTTACTGGCTGAATGATCTTGAAAATACAGCTTCATCACTCTCTTGAGGCTCTTTCCCCACCTAAAGGGGCACTGCTTTCGAGGGTGTAAATACAAGAATTGAAAACAAGAGCCCACAGCTGGTGCCAGCAATGTCAGCAAAAGCTGACATTATCCTGCTTCTGGACTTTCTGAGTGCTGTTCTTGTGAGCGTGCTGTTCAGCAGCAGAGTGAGCCCTCTGTCTGGCTTCAGCAAGGGCTGATGCACAGTGGGCTGAAGCTCAGACTGTCTTTGTGCCTGCTTGGAATATCTGAGATGGCAACTAGGACTGGGAAGGTGACGACAAAAAACTACCTTGGCCTTCTCAATGTGCAGCAGCTGTGAGCATGAGGCTCGGGCCCAGCCTGGCCAGGTCATGGAGCCCATACATTGTTCAACTGTTGGAAGGGAATCAGGTATGTCCTGAGAAACCCCGAGAGATGTTTACAGAGTTGAAATTTAGAAGTGATCAAGATTTCAGTAGATTCTCCCTGTTTGATCTGCCAGTCATTACTTCTGAATGTTAAGAGGTTGAATTTTTGCAGGGTAATCATGGCAGAAAAATGGGGGAATGGTCACTGTTCATGGTGGGGTAGGTCCTGTTTCATGGTGCCTGTGTGTATAGATCACAATACAATTTCATGAGAATTTCTAATGAGAAATAAACTCATAAGCAGTCATCCTAAACCCATACATAAGATCTGATGGGTTTTGTCCATGTGCATATTATATATAATCATCTTCCATATATATAGCTTTAAACTCAATCGCTCATTTCATAAACACTTTTCACATTCTTAAGAATTTTCATTATTCCATCGAGCTGCAGAACCGTAATTTAACTCACTATTTCACTTCAGGTATTTCTGCTATTATAGTTAATGTTGTAATAAAAATCTGTCTGTATTGGGCTTTTTCTGTTGTAGAGAAGTATTTTCTAGAGATAAATGGTGAGGGGCGGGGGTAGGGTTACTACATAAACGGGTCTGAATATTTTTATGGCTCTTGACTTGCACTGCCATATTGCTTTTTTGGAAGCACTGACAGACTTTTCAATGCCACCAGCAAAATGTGATTTTACTAGTTTGGCCACAGCCTTGTGAAGCCATGGATAAGAATTTTTAAAATGTATTTTTCAAACTTATTAAGTAGAAAAAGGCAATTTGCTTACTGTGCCCTTAGTGCTTTTGCACATTCACAAGGCCTTGATAAGTACTTTATATAAATCCTCCTCAATGAGAGTTCATAACAAAGATCATGAGCTGTGGCAGCAGGAGAGGAAGACAAGCCGGGAGAGGCAACTGGGAAAATACTTCCAAGCATTTCATTCCCACTTTTGCAGCTCCTGGGATCGAATGGTTTCTTTATACAGCTGTATCCCGACAAGATGAGTCTTTCTCTGTACTGAATCCGTTCCTCTGGTTCAGATGGATACTAGAGCATGGGTCAGTGCACTTCTAGGTTCTTCATACCAATCCAGGTAACTTTGCAAACCAGAAAAGTCACTCAGAACATTGCTCAACCATTCACAGTTGAGGTACCTCACCTGCCCCAGGACAGGTCCTCGGAGAAAGAGACTGACAGAATCCTAGGCAGCTTGACCCAAAGACCTGCATGTACAAGAGGAGCCAACACTTGCCTGCCATGAGACCGTTGGCACATCACCCCTCACACTGCTATGGTGTCTGCACACAGGCAGTCTTGACAGGTCACACACCACTGTGTGAGACAGGCAGGAATGGCACCGTCACCCCCAGGAACAGACGTAGAAATGAGTCTGAGGCAAGATGTCCTGCCCAAGGGCCCATGGCTGCACAGCTGCAGGGCAGGTGGGACATGAGAACTTGACTGGTCCAATGCCACTTTCATCTCTGACAATTCTGTTCCTTGAAAAGATCAATTCAGAATTCTTTCCAGAGCCACCTGCAGAGGCTACTCCTGGGAGGACACAAAGGTGGTCTCTTTCTTTGTGTCCTGCTGGCTTCTCTTGCTGTGAGGTCCCTAACTGATGCATTGCATTGATTCCTGTTGACCTGGGCTAGCTGTGTTCCTTGCTGTGGCCCTATCTCTTCTGCCTTGTAAGGCTTGCCCAGCATCCAAAGTTACGGTTTCCAGGAGATGTTACACGGATAGGAATGGTTGGGTGGCTATCAGGTCCCTGGACCACATAACAGCTTACCTGATGAGGATGATGACTGAGGGTGTCTGGGCCATGGCACCAATCATGCTGCAGACACACATCACACAGAGAAAGGTGAGGAAGGCCTCTTGGCACCCAGGACTGGGGCATTTTCCGGGAACCACGGTGGCATTCTCAGGGGGGACAGTGGTGAGGCACGCACAGCCCGTGAGATTCTGAAAGGGAAGCATTCAACCCTTTAAACTGGGTGTCTCTCCAGGTTTCATATCCAAAGCCATCCATCAGCTAAACTGTCACAGCCTAATTATGCATTCTGCAGCGTTCCATTAATTAGGCCTGAATAAACGAGTTAGCTTTTTAAGGGGGCTGCAAAAACACATGCAAATAAAGGAATATTTATGGGAAGGAGAGCTGATTTTCCTGTCTCCTGTGTGTTTCATTTCCATTCTCAAGAATCCCTTAATAAGCTCCACCGTAGACAAATGTGTCCCCCCCAATACAATTAGAAAGGAAATTGTGCTTCCACAATATGATAAAACATTGCCAAATTAACATCGTAATTACTTGCCAATTTGTCTCCTCTTTTATGCAGTTATAATTACACTGAAGTGTATTAAAAGAAGTAAATCAGGTAGCCCACATATTGTTGCTGGTTCAGTGCCTGACGTGGCACTTGGGACAAAGGACGTGTGCATCATGCATGAAACCGCTGTGCCTTAGAGGCTACGAGAGGACGGTGCCAATGGAAAAGTACTCTGGCCGCTGAGAAAGCAAAGAGGGCTAAGAGAGTCCAAGTGGCTTAGAGCGGCTCATGGGGAGCAGAGGGAAAGCCCGGCGAGACAC
>RJWT010021915.1:0-17394 GCA_004365215.1 Cuniculus paca
TTTAAAGAAATATGTCTGGTTGCCAAGTTGACAAGGGGTGGATTGTTATGGTTGATAAATTGTGTCAACTTGAGAAGTTTAGAAGTTTAACTGAGAGACTCAGCAGGGAGCCAGGGTTCTTACTTTGTAAATATCCTCATCCTGTGCAAAGGAGGGCAAAGAGATTTTGTGACTGCTATGCCCCCACTGAAGTGGGGGGGGCTATGTACAACATAAGAGAGGAGAAGAGGTTTGTTTTCCCCTTTTCACTTGCTGTTCCCTTGAAGTATTGCCCCAGTGCCATGCTGCCCTGCCTTGGAGCCAGCTGATTATGGACTGAAATCTCCAGAATCTGTAAGCTAAAGAAACCTTTCCTTCTTCACTTTGGGTGTCAGATGTTTTGTCCCAGCAATGAGAGAAAAATAGCCAAGACAAGGTCTGAATTAGAATAATCACCCCTCAGAGGGGATTATTAACCTGATAACATCTTTGGAGAAGTAGATCCACAAGCTTGAAGTATCTATTTCAAGATAATGACTGACAGTCTAGAGAGAGTGAGAAAAACAATGAGAAATCCTAGAAAGCAGTTTGTTTATGCCTTACTGAGAATCTTTTGTTGATAAGCTAAATATTTGATGTGTTTCATGCCCCATTATGTTTGTTAACTTGAAGGAAAATGAAGGGAACAAAAATTCTGACTCCATTAAAGCCAGATCAACAAAAGGCCCATGCCAAGAACTTCATTTTCTAATATCAAACTCATTTTTCTGGATTTTTCATTTATTAATGAAAACTACAGTTTTCTTGTTACAAGAGGAATGGCAACGTTCTATAGATAATAGCAAAAGAGAATTATTATAAGGCAATCAGCCCAAGATTTCTAAATAACTCAGTAGATATGTCCCTGAATTTAACCATGTTGAACATCTTGAATCAATGATGTGAATTTGAGTTTCAAGGCTATTAAAGATATAAAGTAGTATAAGGAGCATTACATTGAGGCTAGGTTTGTTGTTGCTGTTAATCAATGCAATCTAACACATTGAGTTTACCCTGAGAAGTATTATAGGTATGTGTTTCTCCTATAAAAATCCATCATTTTAGAGAAATGAATAATTGTTGAGTCCTAGTTATTGTGGATATATATAGACTTTACTTAAATGCTTTAAAATATGAAGAGATGATTTAAATTCAGGATACTATCCATTTTACCTTAAGGCAGGAAGAAATCTTAGTCCAGCACATGCTTAATTTCCAGTCACATGACTCCTATTCCAAAAACATGTTAATATTCATGTGTTACGATTTAGATCAAAAATGTCCTTCAAAAATTTCCATTTTTGAAAGATGATTGGATCATGGAGGCACAGCATATGCCAGTGGATTCATCCATTGATGAGTAAGTAGCTGAATGTGCTATCAGGAGGTAGGGCACAGTGGAGTTTGGTTCCTGGGGTTGTGGGCTGGAAAGATGTGTATTCCTGTCCATGCCTCCTCCTTTCTCTCTGCTTCCTGAATGACTTGAGATGCACAATTTTACTTCACCATGCTCTCGGTCATATCATTTCTGCCTTGGAACAATCATCCATGGGTTGAATTTTCTGAAAAAAACAAAAACAAAAACAAAACAAAACAAAACAAAAAACCAGAAAGCAACTATGAGCAAAAATAAAATCCTCTTCCCTTAAATTGTGTGTGTTGGGGAATTTGTCCCAAAGACAGGAAAGTGACTAATAAGCCATCATGCATGCTCCATTTATACTAAACTGAATTATTGAAGGGAAAGTTTTGCAAATCTGGCATTTTAATAAGGACGTTAGCTAAATCTGATAATTTGGTCAAGTAAAGAAATACTGTTATAGAACAATTGAGACTATGGCTTCATCTACATTAATAAAACATAAAAAAGTGAGCCCTCAAATCCAATAATATAAACACGAAATCTAATCATTCATAACCATAATATATCACATAACATATTAAAGAAGC
This sequence comes from Cuniculus paca, assembly GCA_004365215.1. Taxonomy (NCBI): domain Eukaryota; kingdom Metazoa; phylum Chordata; class Mammalia; order Rodentia; family Cuniculidae; genus Cuniculus; species Cuniculus paca. Next base: position 1,969 of record RJWT010021915.1, read on the forward strand.
CCTGCTTCTTTGATACATATACATTCAATATTTTAAACCCATGGGCATACTTGTCACTCACGCTATGAAGCAGTGTAATATTAAATCCATCCTCTTGATTATTAAATGAGCTCAGTGAAGGTTACTAATTTGTCCAAGATAAAACTGGAGTAATGGATATTGGAAATTAGGTCTATTAGTTCTGGAGGCAAGACTATTAAAGTCCTCTTCCTACAGATTATGTCATTATAAAGTGCATCTGTCCTGTAAAACTTTCAAATGCAAATAGCATATTTACTTTCCACATTTTTGTGAAAAGAAAAAAGAATGATTTTTGACAGTATTATGTGTCATAGTGGAAAATTTCAAATTGAGTTTTCATGTTTCATATGTGGCAGTAACATAATTACAACACGACGATATATGATTTCTTTGTATACAGCTCTACTAGTATTTTCTTGTGTTTGAATGGTGCTTCAACTTCTAACTAAAGGCAACAGCTACAAAGTTGACATTAAATGAACCATAATTATCAATGGGAGTTTTGAATATGGTTGGAGGTCTTTTGGTACACAGCAGAGAGTGACTAAATATGGTAAAAATAAGCAAATGTTGCACAGATGCTCATAGCTGAGTTCTTGGTTTCCAACTTATTAAATGGCCTTTTTGCAAATCTATAGATCGTTATTCAGGTAGCTTTTCTATTGAGGGTGCTTTGGTAGAGACTGACTATTCTGAGTTAATGAGAAAAGTCCTAATTAAGGTAGCCATATGTTCAATTGCATTTATAAATGGAAAAATAGCCCTTTTTTTACTGCTGATACTACCACCATTGTCATCTCCTGCTGCTGTGGGTGCCACTGAAGCAGTTACTGTTTCAACAGTCTCCTCTGTACTCCTGCATGTTCATTCCAGGCCTGCACTCTGTTTCATGAGATATTCTTGGCACACACAGCTGAATGCCTGCAATGCTTGCTTATGAACATATCTTTCTGAAGATCTATGTCTGTATTGAATACAACTATGTCTTCAATTTTGCCCTGGGGATATAGATCTAGCAATGCTGCCAAAACATATTCTTTCTTTACAAGCATTTAATCTATTCTGGAGCACATGGAGAGCCCAGGAGTTAGAATTGTCCCACATAGCCCTTATTTCTTTTGCCATGATATTTAGGCTTCATTTTTGGCTTTTTCTTTTGTGCAGGTGCAAAACATTTGTTTAAACCCATGCCTTCCCTTGAAGTCAGGTAAATAAACTAAGTGCAAAAGTTGCAATACCTTGAGTCTAAAACTGCTTAGAGAAACATATTTTCCTTTTTTCAACTACCCAAGCCAAAACATTGGAAAACTGTAAAACTAAACACTTTTCATGATATGAGAATAATACTTAGTATTATTTATATCATTCATTCATTTCTTCTACATTTTTAATTATGATGAGTCTGTATACTCTACCTAGTATGACCTCTCTATATTTCTGTGGGACAAAAAGAGTTACTAGTATCTATTTGCAAAGAAAAAAATAGTCCTATTATCAGTGGTAATATATGAAAGTGGTAATGTGCTTATATTTTATGTTCTGTGACATAGATACATGTTTTTAACAGATATGTAAAATTCTGGCAGTTCATCTTCATTAAAAAAACATGAACATGTGGTATGCATATCACAATTTTTTTCAGGATTTCAGCTTACATATTATCTATTTACTTTGGACAAGTATCTGTGCAGATAACTTCAGATGCAAAGTACCATTTTGTGTGTGTGCACTGGGGATAAAACCTATCATCTTATGCATGCTAAGCAAGAACACAACCACTGAGCTATAGCCAAGGCCTCTTTATGTACCATTTAGTGTTCTCAGTTTTATTTATGAGTAGACAAGGTTTCAGAGACTTAAATTATTTCTTCAATGTTTCTCAGTAACCCACAAAATTTCAATTTCAAATTTTTCACCATTAACTACCAAATTATATAATTATATTTGTCTTTATTCATTTTTATCAAAATAGTATTTCTTGAATTTATTTTACTATATGGTATGGGATAGTAAATTTTGTTTTTGGTAATTGTTAGCCAGTTGGGTGATAACTATTAATAAAAAATCCTTTTTTATTCACTCTAATGCAATCAATTAATAACTCTCATAGATTTCAGTTAATCGTCAGGCATTTCAACTGAATGATTATATCCACCCAAATAATTAGTTTATTTCTGTAAAGATTAAGTGTAACTTTAATGAAACTATCAGAAGTTATTTCCAAAATAATCTTATATAACATATAGTAAGTGAAATTATCTTACCTTACTTTATTTGAAATTGTTTTTTTCTTGTATTTTATATTAGTATTTGAATAACAGTAGACACTCTTGAATGTGCATAGAAAATAACATTCCACACACAGTATAATACTTTTTCTTTTTTATTAACAATGTAATATGAAGATTAACAAATGCTTACCAAAATGAAATTTGATGTTTTTCCTTTCACATGGTGATAAGATAAAATAATGTATTCTGACTACTTAGTTGTATGTATTTGTCATTCATTCTACACACCATACTTGAGTTGGTATTTGATATATGTAAGACATTGAAAATTTTATATTCTATAAATTGTTGTTAAAAGTTTCATGAGAATAAGGAGGAAGGAAGGCATATCTCATTTTAGTGTCATTAGGAATAAATGTGTAATACCAAATTATTCCCATCCTTTTTTCTCAGATTATTTTTTCTCATTTCTTCTTCTTTTGAATACTAAATGATTAGGGTTATATTAGATTTTGAATACCTATACAAACATACTATATGCACATGCAAACATATGTATTTAATACTACTCATAAAGCTTCAAAATGTACATTTGTCAAGGCAGCATTTTACAAACTTCGTTTTCCTTTAGTTTTTCAGGAGATAGATATTAATGCTGCAGATATAAATGTTGGAAGACTGTTGCACAATATTTTAGGAATCACCATTAGTAAAACGATGTGAAGGAAGTAAGACTTGGCTCATTAGGACTTTATTTCAATATACAGTACACCAAATACATGACCTGATTTTATATTTCTATGCAAAGAATGTTGGTGAAATGTCCTTCTTCCTTGTCCCACTTTGGTACAAGGCAACCAGAACTATATTCCCTGACACTGAGTAGTTAATGCAGGATGCTTTTGGTAAGGGACAGTGGTAGAGGGAGGAGTTATTTTGTTTTGTTTTGTTTCTTGTGTTTTCTGTTTGAGGCAGTTGGTGAAAGCATTCAGTCATCAACACCCAGTGGCTAGGTGGGTGCAGAGTGCAGGGCAGAAGAGAAATCCAGTTGGCGTATTCCAGCTATCACAACTTCTTAGATGTTTTATTGTTCCTTCAAAAAACACATTTCAATCACACTGAGGCTATAACTATGAATAAAACAAAAATCTCTGATGTGTTGGGGTTTATATTCTAATGAGTAAAAGAAATTGCTATGTGTAAGATGTACAGAATTCAATATTCCTAGGCATCATTTTAATTTGAGGTTTTTACACATTTAAACAACAAAAATATAATTTGAGAACTAATGTTACTTCTGTATTACAGATGCCTTAACTAAGACTAATACAACAGATTTCCTAAGAACATATATAATAGCATTAGGTAACAACTAGCATTAGGTAAATGACAATTTAATTCAGGTGTTCTAGCTCTAGAGATCATCATCAAAACATCTAGAATACATAGTTTCTTCTTGTTTATTGATATGGTTGTTTACCCTTTCAGGTATTGATTTTCCTATGTTGTTTTTCTTGATTTCAATTGCTAAAATTGAAAAAAAATATTTTACTGGTTTTTTAAAAATGTACTTCTAGATACTTATCAAATCTACTAATTACAGTTACAATTATTTTTGCTTTGTTATTGTGTATATTACAATGATACATGTACATGATCATGAGAAATGTTTCAGATCTGCTGCTGCATGGACTGTAATTGAGTGACAGCAGTTTTATAATTGAACTTCTTCTCTAATAGTTTAATGCAGCCAACCCCTGAGCAGAGTAGCAGTATTAATGGAGTATGCTTTTATTCCTCCAAGATAAGAAACTTCAAAACAGAAATTCCCCTTGTTGGTCACAAGAAACTGAGGAAAAACGTCCAGGAATGTTGTACAGGGAAGGTCTTAGAATGACAGAGAAGATGATTGTTCTAGCAAGTCCATTTAGATTTTAATACTTAATTGCTTAATATTTCATGTATATCATTTCTCATTTAAATATTTTTTCTTTTGAAAATTTAGCTAATTTTTATTAAATTATAGTGAGTTTTGCTTTGTACTTGCAAAATCCTGTTAGGTCAAGAGTGGTATTATGATCATAAAATTTCATTTAAATCTGCTGCTTATTCAAAGGAATACTGCCTATTAGTACTACTTTTTGTATTCATTACATAAGTCTTTTCAAAAATATTTGAGGTAAAATGTATATTTGACAAAAAATCATTACCATGGTCTACCAATATACCTACTGATTTTTGTTTTGCATGACTCATTTTCACCAGTGGCAATATTTTAGAATTTCATTATGTATAAATGAAGATTATCAGACAAACAATAATATGAATCTTGTTTCATTGAAAATCAGAGTGAACTATTTTGCGTAATATATCAACTGAATTAGAATATGCAATGGTGGGCTTAGAAATCACTGCCTAGAAAGGAGACAATCTTGGGCTTTATTCCATAGGCTAGATCATAAATATTTAATACAAGTTTTCAAAAATTTGAAGCATTCTAGTTTCACATTTCATTTCCAAAAGGGACTGCTATAAGAAACTGATAAAGATATAAACTATATCATCTTTACTATATTCCTGAGCATATTCTGAAAGGGGAAAATCCACCAGCCTTTCTGAATAATATGATTTCTTTGATAATTTTATTACGGACACCTATCTCACAGGATTGTATTAATTCCATTTCTTTCCAAAGATAGACATAAAGAGATGATATAAGACACGCAAAACTGAATTGTACCAGTTCATTCAGTGAGCTCTGGATTGCTTTATGTCTAAATACTTTCAGTTTGGGGACATATCAGGGACCTGGCCAAGATCCCCTATCTCCCAAAAGAGTGTAGGGTGAAGGCTTAAATAAATGAGACAAGTAGTATGATTTTAGGGCTCCATGAGGGTCGAAACCCTCTAACAGCCCTCAAGATTCTGGGGGCTTAGACAAAGAGCTTCTCTGGGCAGCCCATATTTATTAGGTCTTCAAACAAGGAGATGGGATACTGAGGAAAGGGTGGGATCTTGGGAGTGGTTCAAGGACTTTTCCAAGGAACAGATTATGTTAATTCAGGAGAACTATCTTAGGAGAAAGTCTTCATTCAGCTACATTCTTTATTTAGTTAATTGTGGTTGGAGTCAAGTGTCCTCAGCTGTGGCCTTATCTTGCCCTTTGGGGTGTCTCCTTGTTCTTGGGTACACCATGCCCCGGCCGCGCCACAATCCTGCACGTGTGTTCAATTTCCACCTTCAACAGCTCCCAACAGGGATATGCTGAAATTGTTTCTTAATGTCAATTTTGCCACAATTTTCGATAATTCTGTATATAAATGGAGTGACAAAAGGACTATTTATGTCACAGATTTCTATAATTATAAATTATATATGAAATGATTCAGTAAAAATATATATTTTTATTAAAACAATATTGTGATAATGTTTATTTTCAAACCTAATTGCTTTAAAATTCTGGTTGAATATAGATTGTTGAAATCATGTAATCATATCTTATACAAATACAAATAGTTGGGGGCCGGGGATATAGCTCAGCAGCAAAATGCCTGCCTGACAAGCACAAGGTCATGAGATCAATGCCTAGTACCAAAAAAGAAAAAAAAAATTTAGTCAGTGATTTAATATTCCATTTTTATCATCAGTGGTTGACAAGTGCCTTTTTTTAAATTTTTATTTTGAAAAGAATATAACCAAACAAAATACAACAGAGTAGAGTCAACCACAACAAAACAATGAACATGGTACATGATTTCTAAACAGGGTAAAAAGCAATCAATAATTGCTACCATAATGCCTCTTGTTATCTGCAATATAACTGCCTATACCATCAGGGATAAATAAAAATCAAACAAAATAGAAAAAATTAAAACCAGTAAAAAAAAAAACAAACCAAAACTTACAAAGCAGAACAATGTAAGCAACACAGAACTTTGAGATACTAGTAAAACAGCAGTGGGTATCATAATACTTCAGAATAGTTGTTTTCTTCAGAATAGTTGCCTACACCTTCAGACATAATACAATCAAACAACACAGAATAGAATAAAATCAATCAAAACAAAACAATGAGAGCAATACAGGGTTTCTAAACAAGATAATTGGACATCCTTGATGGCTGCAATTATATTTTTTGTTATCTTTAAAATAGCTGTCCATGCCATCAAGTATAAAAAAATCAAACAAATCAGAATAAAATGAAACTAATCAGAACAATGAAGACAATATGAGTTTCAAATCATGATATTAGATTAACAGTGGTCACTTCCTTCTCTTTTTAGATAATTCCTCCCCTTTGACTTTCCTAATATGTATTGTGCATTTTGGATCCCACTAACTCCTTTAGTTTGGTATACTGGGGAGACAACATGATATTCACCCATGTGACTCTGAAGCATTTCATCCATGAGCATGATCTGAAGTTGCCTCTATCCACCTACAAGAGCCTTGAGGTTACCTTCTTTTGTAGTTCAGTAGGTTTCCACCACATGAAATGTCATCTCATTCTTACTCATTCTGCAGTTGATGGTAAGTTACCCCTACTTTTTTGGTTTTTTGGGGGGGTTCCCTATGGCATAGGGCATTGTTCTCCCTCCTTTGACTTTCAGTCTATGAATTTTCTGTCTAGTTAAATGTGTTTCTTGCATAGTGTATATTGATGTATCCTGTCTCCTGATCCACTCTGCCTGTGTTTCTTTCTATTGGTGCCTTGAGACCCTCTTGCAATGCATTGTCTCTGCCATGTTATTTTCCTGCTATTGGCTCCCTAGTTTTCCTCTCCATTCAGTCTACTGGCCCCACTTGATGGTCTCCTTCTGCTGTTGTTCCTGGGACCATGGTCCTTTTTTTCTCTCTCTAGAATGTCCTTTAGTATTCTTTGTAGGGTTGGTTTGGTGGTCATGAATTCCTTGAGTTGTGCTTTGTCATGGGAATATCTTCTTTCTCCATTAATTCTGAAAGAAAGTTTTGCAGGGCACATCAGTGTGGGTTGGAAGTTGTTTTCTTTCAGGACTTGCATTACTTCACTCCAGCCTCTTCTTGACTTGATGGTTTGTGTTGAGCAGTCTGCTGTGATTCTGATGGGTTTTCCTTTATAGGTGATCTGTTTCTTTTCTCTAAAAGCTTTTAATATTCTGTTCTTGAGTTGAATTTCTGGGATCTTGATTATTATATGTCTGGGTGTAGATTTGTTTTGCCTGTGGCTAGCTGGAGTTCTACTTGCCTCACTTATTTGAATGTCACTTCCTTTTCCCATGCTTGGGAAGCTCTCTGAAATTATTTCTGTAAATAGGGTCCCAATGTCAATTGTCTTGACACCTGCTTTTTCACTCACATTTTTAATTCTTAAGCTATATGTCTTTCAGTTATCTAGCAACTGTTGAATTGTTACTTCCTGAGTCTTTGTTATTTTTAAGAGCTCTTTCTTTTCACCATCACAAGCTGCAAACCTGTCTTCAAGGTTTGAAAGTCTATCTTCAGTTTCTTTCAGGTGGTTTTGCCAGCTTGCAATGGAATTTTTAGTTTCCTGGATATCTCTTTGAATCTGTTTCATGCATTCTAAATCTCTCTTATATTGTTCATTCATGGTTTCCCTCATTTTCCTATGCCCCTCTATTTTTTTATCTTGTGTCTTCTTTAGAGATGCTTAGTAATTCTTTTATTATGTCTTTCATTTCTTCTTTTACCTGGGATAGAATTTCTGTTCTAATTTCTCTTATAGCTTAATGAAGTTGTTTCTTTACTTCAGTTGACATTACTTAAGACATTTTAGGTATGTGACTCCCAGTCTCTTCTGTGTTTACATCTCTTGGACTTGTACTGCTTGGGTTGGATGCCAGAGATTGCCTTTTCCTTTTTCATGTAGGCATATTCCTGATTTCTTCCATACACATGGGTAGTGTGGTCCCAGGCACTTCCAGCATTGACTACAATTTCTCTGAAGTGAGACTATTTGGTTTTTCGGACCAGTGCCAGCTCTGGGTATCTGATGTTGGATGCCCGTGTTTCTACACTGAGCTAGGTACTGGCCTACAAGGGCTCTTGGAGTTTGCACAAGAGCAGAACTGGCCAAGGTCTGCAGATCTAAGCTGGTTGGGAACCTATGTGATGTTGTCTGGAATGTCTGGAGTGGAACTCACTCCAAGCAACTTCCATGGGTCTGCCCACAACCTGTAGCTGCTGGAAAAAGCTGGCAGCAGTCCTGGCCCAGGGCTTATCCTTCTTGACTCCAAAATGGCTCCCGGCCAATCGCTCTCTCCCGTGGGAGGTTTGAGCCCCCTGTACTCACCACTAGCCAGCAAAGATCTCTGCCTCTGTTACTCTCTTCCACATCCATGCCTCTCTGCAGAGACCCCTGGGGTGGACTGTGACCGTGCATCCCCAGGCTCAACAGCTCTTCTCCCAGAGTGAGTCCAGCTACAGGCTAAGGCACCACCAGCTACCACCTTAGTCTTCATTTAAATTTTTCTTTTTATCTCTCTGTGGGCTTCAATTCATATTTTAGATTCTTCCTGGGTCCAGGAGACTCACTTCCTTCCTTCTTGTCCTCTCCATAGTGTTGTATTCCAGCATCTGAACTGTTTCTTTCACAGAGACTGTTTACTCTGCTGCTTACTGTTCTGCCATCTTTCTGGAAGTCCCAACAAGTTCCCTAGAATAACTGGCTATTGATACTGTAATCTCATGAAGATTTCTGAAATAGAATTTGAATTTTATGCAATTGTTTAAAGAGCCATTATATGGAACAATATCAATTTGTAATGTTGTTTAAAACACTCAATTATGTAAAATAACTGAGAACTTGCTTTTTCTTTGAATAATAAAGGTAATAAAATGAATGTTCATGAAGTTTTATTTAAGAAACAGATACTTTATCTATTTTGTAGTGCTTTAAGTATATCTCTAGCTGAATGTTATGATAGTTACATAAACATTCAAGATATATATATATAAATCTTGATTGCTTAAAGAAGTAATACATATACAATTCCTAAATTTTAGTTTGAAATCAACATGTGTCTAACTTTTGTTCCTCTCTAAAACTTTTGAAATGTCTTTAAGAGCCATAAATTTCAGAGCCATATTCTGACCAAATAATGTCATCATTGGTCACATAACCATAGGTTTTCCTGCCACTTGTATGTTGTTTAAATATAATTACTCTGAATTTCAAAGGTGTGTAGAAACTTTAATGAGCATAATCTAATCAACTTTTGAAATGTTTAGCTAGAGCTGACCTTTAATTGTATATTCTAATCAATAATGAAATTTTATTTTGCCCTATGTGATAGTATTTTAAATGGCATAGAGAAATAACAGAAAGTGCACTTGAACAAATAAGTTTTCAAATATTATAATACTTTCTTTAGATTATATTATTAATACACAAAATATGAAATTTGTATGTAAATTATATTTACAATAAAGCACTAGGTTGTTTGCTGGAATTGAATTTTAATTCAAGTAAATATTTTAAATGCTCGGTTCTTTTCAGCAAATAGTGTTTTTAAAATTATAGTAGGAAAATCCAACTCAAAGTATTGGCTTTGAAGGAACAATCTACTTTTAACATTCAACTAAATGTATGAGCTATGACTGAAAGGATACCATGAAATGACAACTAATTTTCCGTTAGTTTCAATGTCTCAATGTTGTTTTGTGTAGATAATTTATAACATATAGCAATAAAGGTGATCAAATATAATTTTATTCCCTTGAGTGAACTATCATTAATATGTGGATATATCCACTGCTGTGTCAATATACACATTTCAATTGTATAATGTTTATGTTGGGCCACTTATTGCTAGAAATGAGATTCCTTCCTGAACAATGATGTTTTAGCCTAGTATATAATTCCTCTTGTATTTCAGTCAGCATGAGACAACTGAGATTCCTCACTTCCAGGCAGCACTGGTGTTTATAAATGCTCTGCAGAATTTTATAGTACATGCAACAAGTCAAAGTTTTCTGCTGAATTTTTACCTGTTTCTACAACTATCCTTGGAAAATTCTTTTACTGCTTTGAAATAAGTCTTATATTTAGTATTGTGTTTTTTGAAGGGTGCAAATAAATATATGACATTCTGACCAATTTTTAGGCATTAAGGATCAAAATATTTCACTAAATTAAAACTGAAATGAAGGGAGATTATAGAGAAATGAATGTTGTCACACAAGATTCCAGTCTCAGAGAAATGCAGGGAAGCACAATTGAAATCTCTCTGGTGGAGGGCAATTACAGAAAGAGTTAATATATTTCATTGGACATGAATCTACAGTAGAATGTACTCATCTGAAGTTGTGGCCAGTGCCAGGGTACCTGGGACCACACTACCCAGGTGTGTGGAAGAAATCAGGAATATGCCAAGATGAAGAGGGAGAGGGCAATCTCTGGCATCCAACCCAAGCAGCACAAATCCAGGAGAAGTAAACAGGGAGGAGATCGGGGATCACACACTTGAAATGTCTGATGTTTACTTATCCTTGATGGTATGGACAGTTATATTGCAGATAACAAGAGGCATTATGGTAGCCATTACTGATTGCTTTTTACCCTGTTTAGAAGTCATGTACCATGTTCATTGTTTTGTTGTGATTGACTCTGCTCTCTTTTATTTTCTTTGGTTGCATTCTTTTCAAAATTGAAAAAAAAATGGAAAAAAATGTCAACACAAATTTTTGTTCATTTGTCATTCAGATACAATTACAGCTTTGGCATCTCCTTAGAAACATTTTCTTAGGCTTTTTTCTCAAATGTTCAAAACTTTAGAAGAATTTTAATTTTGAGGCAGACAATAAAACATGATTTTTATTTTCTAAAAAAATATATAATTCATGCCACAATTTATATTGCTTATATAGAACTATAAAATTAGGTATGGCATTACCGTATTCGTTCTATTTGCTTTATTTTTATGAAAACTAAGGCATCTTTAAAATAACCTTTTTATTATTTTAGATATATTTAAAAACTATCTTAAAAGACATTGTCTCAAATTATATATATATATATAGCCTAGGTGGCCCCCAAGCCTCCTCATGTAGTCATGCAAGCAGCTGGATCTAGCATTTGTGATTGGCTTGTTGTCTAGCACTGCAATTGGCAGTGTGAGTTCTGCACCTGCCCAGGGGTGGAGCCGGCATACAATGTAAGTTCGGGAAGTAGGCATGCTTTTCCCTCTTTTGCTCTGTTTGCTCTTGTCACTTGGAGCTGCATGAGCAGCTGCCCCTCAGTCATGCCACCCTGCCTTGGAGCCAGCTAAGTATGGACTGAAATCTCCAAGAATGATAAGAAATAAACCTTCCCTTCCCTAATTTTGAGTGTCAGATATTTCAATGAGAAAAAGGTAACCGAGACAGGAGGTTTCATCTTGGAGCTAATAACACATGAACAATAGGGCTATATGCCATGTGCTTTACTTTCTGGTCAAAACTTGTGTCTACATTTTCCCCATAGACTAACATTTTTCAGGGAATTGAGAAAATGTGTGATGGACTAATTAATCAGGTGAAGAAAATTTCAAGACAGCCTAACATTCAGGCTTTGGATCAAATATCTGTGGTTGCTTTTAAACAGAGTTGCAGTAATAATTGTGGTCAAAAGAAGCAGAGCAGAAAATCTTGGAATCTTAAATATTTCCCAGAAGGAATTATATATTAAAGCTGGGGTCAGAAGAGTGTCTGCTAAAGACATTAGCACCAGTGTACATAAACCCATTGCTTTGTACTGGAGCAAAATAAAAGATGCCTTGAATGCTGATCAAAAATCAGTGAGATTTTATGCATAGTAGGCTCCAAGTTGCAAGACTGTAAACAGTTTGTTTCAGAAGAAAATCCCCAGGTTCCCTGCTGAAGAAGAGTCTCCTAGGGAATGCATTCAGCAGGATTCTCACTATCTTCATCTGCCAGACACTCAGGCTGCTACCAATAGGATTCCAAGGGATTTGAATAATACCTCCTGTGATGGTAGACCTTGGTTTCATAGGTACCATGCTAATTTTGCTCAACACAGAATAGCAGAGTTGTGGGGTCAGGAAGGCTTCTACTTATATTTTGAAGGAAGGTCTAGGATTGTAGGCAAGGAGTTCCTTATGAAGCAGTGCTTGAAGATGTGGAAATGAAGTTAATGGAGCATGTGGACAGCAGGAAATCAGAGATACTGTGAGCATGGAATGTCTGATGAAGAAGGCTGTGAGCACAGCCAGTCCAAAAGTAGGGTATATGGGCCGAGACCAATAAAACCAGAATTGGGACTGCCCAATTCATCTAGAACTCACATCTAACTACTTGAATATGTGGCTACAGGATTTTATGCTTGCCCTGCTGAGTTTTGTTCTTGCTTTAGTCCAGCTCTTTGCTAAACTCTATTTGACCTTTTTGGAAAGGTAGTTGGTATGGTTTCTGTCTAGGTGCCCCCTGCTCAAGCCTCATGCAGTCATGGAGGCTGCTGAATCTAGCATTTGTGATTGGTTCATTGTCTAGTGCTGGGATTAATGCTAAAATTGACGCTGGGATTAGCAGTGTGAGTGCTGCACCCTCCCAGGGGTGGAGTCATCAAACAATATAAGGGAGGGAAGAAGGCATGCTTTCTCCCTTTTTTGCTCCTCTTTCTGCCCTTTCACTCTTGTTGCTTGCAGCTGCCATGAATGGCTGCCTCTCAGCCATGCCACCCTGCCTTGAAATCAGCTGAGTATGGACTGATGTCCAAAAACTGTGAGAAATAAACCTTTCCTTGCTTCACTTTGGCATCAGGTGTTTTGTCTCATCAACAAAAAAAAAGCCAAGACAGTAATGTTTAACCTGTGGCATTGCTCCTTATAATTGCGTAATTTCGTGTTGACTTTCACAGAGGTTCACAGCTAAGAGTTTTTCATGTGTCTCAGAATGGATTAGAACTTTTGAAAAATGTTGAAACTGTTGACAGTGAGGAGAAGGGATTATTGTATTTTTGGTTGTAGGCAAGATAGTTGTATTATGGTAGGTAGAATTATGAACTTGCTATTGTATTTCAAAATTAAGTTTGGTTTTATGGTATGTGTCTGGTTGTCAAGTTGACAAGCTATATCTTGTGACTGTGAAACATGATATGTCAACTTCACTGAATTAAGAAACACCTAGTAGATATGTTGAGCACTCTACTGAGTATATCTGGACAGTACATGAGGGCTTGGTATTGGATACTATATCTCTTTCTTTCTCTCTCTCTCTCTTTCTTTTTTGGTACTGCTTACCTAGTTTTATTTTTTCAGGCTGCCATGAACTAAACAGCTTTGGTCCACTAAACCTCTAGCCATGATGCTCCTGGTTGGAGTCTACCAATAATCTACTGCAAACTGTGCAACCATGAGCTGAATTTAACACCTTCTACCTTTAATATGGGGTGTTGGGTATTGTGTCCCAGCAAGGGTAAGCTAACATACACTGTTTTTGAAAAACAAATTTTTCTGTAAAGAAAGATACACAGCTCCTGCTGAATATGAGACAGATTTTCTTTGTGATAGGTACAGAAGAAGGGCTTTAAGGAAGGTTTTATCCAGAAGTATCTAAACAATGCTAACTAGCTATACAGACGTTGTATATTGAAGAATGTCTAATACAAATGATATCCAAAAATAAAAGGTCAGTAAGTAAAGCAAGGAAGGAAGACTAATGTGAGAAAAGAGACAAACTTGAAAGATTTGCAAATGAATTTGGATCAAAGGGAGAAAAGAAAAGTCTTTGGATGATTTTGACCTGAGAAGACAGTAAGTCACTTCCTCCTCTCTGTATTCATGTAAATTTATATATATTATATTGTTATATTAACAATAAATAGTTGAGAGGAAAAAAATCCCACATTTTACATTTTAAAACTTTACTTTGCTTGGTGTGGTGCCACATGCCTGTAATCCCAGCACTCGGGAGACTGAGACAGAAGGATCACTGTGAGTTTGAGGCCAACCTGGGCTACAAAGTCAGTTCAAAGCCCGCCTGACTGCATAGTGAAACCCTATCTCAAAAAAATTTTAATATCGATTCCAGACACATATCTTGAAAACATAGAGCTCTCTACACATTGTCCTATTCCCTGCACCTACCATAATTTCTTTAATATTTTAACATTTGTACATATGTATTGGGTGGGTTAACAGAAAAAATTCAGACATATTTTACAACAGATCTCACTTGAGCAATTAATGAATCAGTCAGTACTCAGAACTGAGTTTCAAAGGCCTCTGCTAATGAGAGTGTATTTATAGATTGAAAATGTAAATAAAATGCAGAGTAGCTTTGCTGGTTTCAGCTAAGAATTTGCTTTATTTGGTCATGGCCTGATCTATTGGCAACCTGTGGTTTAATGAAGCTCGGCTTCTTGTAATTGGCTGAGAACTGACTATCCTTTACAAATCAAATACTCCTAAATTAGGTTACATTTTTTATATGTACTGTTTGTTTAGGATGCAGTTCATTAGGCAAGAAAGCAAAGTATAAGGACAGTGTAAATCCAGTGGCTTCTGGATTATATAATTTAATATGAGAAGCAATAAATTAAAAAATAGTTTTGGTAAAACAGCAAAGAGACAAAACAACTGGAAGAATCAGTTATCTATTTCTAAACCTTAGGTCTCTGAGATTTAAGGATTGAATACCATAGTGGTGTTGTGAATGCAAATAAAAAAATCACATTCAAGGAATACTGTACAAGTAAAATTAGCAGAGGTAGGTGAATAATTGGTAACTTCTCATGTGTTACCAAAAATGTGCAGTGCTGACTTACTTCATCTTAATGTAATATTTTGAGTAAAATTAAGATAGTTAATTTTCTTTTTATCATTGTCTTTTCTACTAATATTCTTTTTCTTTACAAAAGAATTACAAAATCAACAGTACAAAATCAACAATAGTTACCATAATGCCTTTTGATGTCTTTAAAATAGCTGCAGATAACTTCGGACATAGTAAGAATCAAACAGAGCATAATAGAATAGAAACAATAAAAACGAGACAATGAATGTAATTAAGGACTTCAAAACAAGTCAATTGTAAATCCAAAATTACTACCATAATATATCTTGCTATCTTTGAAATAGCTGCTCCTGCCATCAAATTTAGCATAATCAAAGCAACAGAGAGTAAAACCCAACCCAACAAAACAATGGAAACGATATAGGACTTCAAAACAAGACCACAG
>RJWT010021916.1:0-17386 GCA_004365215.1 Cuniculus paca
ACCATAGTTGTTTAAATCTTTTCCAATGTAAGCCCACAGATATTATCTTACTGTATTTTCCTGTGTAACTTTTAAATTCCTACAAGTGTCAGGCTACCAAAATTTAAAGTCCATTTTTGGTCAACTGACCAAAATGTACATGAGTGAGTCGTATAATGTAAGAATGGCTTGCGATGAGTTTTAAACTTTGATGAAGTCTGACATGTTTTTCTTTTATTTTTTAAATCACTTTTGGTCTTGGTGTCAAATCTAAGAAATCACTGCCTAACACATGATAACAAAGATTTACTTCTGCATTTTCTTCTAAAAAACTCACAGTTACATTGTGGTTGTTATAGTACAATTCTTTAAATGCTGCATCCTAAAAGACAATGCACTGTACATTTAAAATGAGTCAACTACATATACATACATTATCTCTGAAGCTGTTTTTTTAAAAAAGCTTCAAAATACGATTGCTTAGCTGTCTAAGCAATCATATTTCAAAAGGCACATATAACAATGGTATTACTGAAAGGCAAGTGAGTGGTGTAGTCAATAACTTTCCCAAGTTA
Source organism: Cuniculus paca (assembly GCA_004365215.1). Lineage (NCBI taxonomy): Eukaryota > Metazoa > Chordata > Mammalia > Rodentia > Cuniculidae > Cuniculus > Cuniculus paca. The sequence continues at coordinate 555 of RJWT010021916.1, forward strand.
AAAGTTCCAACTCCAGAAAGAATATGAAGAAAGAATCCATTGTGGGTTGAGCGGTATTGTCATGAGGAAGCAATCATGATATTTAGATATACATTTATTTTACTATGCACATGCATGATTGCACTGAGTATTTGTAGCAACAATTTGTATAGGGAAAACTGCACTACTAAACTGACATGTAAGAGAAAAAAAAAAGAGTAAATGACATGCCTAAATGACAAATGGAAATACCTGATCCAGAACAGTACTCCATGTCTATCCATCTCTCAAATTATGGTCTTAACCACTTCAACAAATTGTACAGCAATAAAACACTTATTTGCAAATGTTAATCAGGAACACTAATCAAGATCTTGAGACCAATACATCTTCTGACTAAAAAATCATCATTGTTTTCTTTTCTCCCCTAACCTCATTTTTCTGATAATATTAACAACAGAAGTTGGACTGAAAAACTTACAATTTGAACTACATAACACTTTATCAAAGTTTGCAAGTCTGTGTTATAAAGCGGTCACTAACATATACATTTTACTTTGTACAACTGATATATTTCCCACTAAAAATTTAATTTCTTTAGAGCAAAATACTGTTATACACTGCTCTGTACTTATATTTTCATTATGTCTCAACTTATGGAAGAGGAAAATGTGAGGAAACTAATAAAGAACACGTATATCATTAGTATGGCTTCTGCTACAAAACTAGTTATTCTTTTATTATTATCAAAGGGGAAATAATGACTAAAGTACCTAAAAGACTTATAAACATTTTATAAAGCACTTTATTCTATAACATAATGTCATATATGGAGTACAAGAAAAGTCTTACTGAGCATAAAAAATAATCTGGCACCATTTAAGTGAAATTATCATTCACTTTGATCCCTTGTGTCATCTCAAAAAGCACATCGTGCTTAAAAATAGCAGTGTCTTCTAAACAGACAGCTCTGAAAGACTGAAAGTTTTATAAGGTCATTCATTGCCACTGCCCTTGACCACCCATCTAGCTTAGTGGGTTCACTTGCAAAATGGGGAGTGTATTACTATAGGATGCCTGCTGGTAGGAAACTGTATAAGGATTATTACCAACTTCATCTTAAGGTTGATAAGTTGAACTCCCATTCTGCTATAGCGGTTCGGGGATAGAGCTCAATGGCCACAAGCACCTGACTGGCAAGCACAAGATCCTGAGTTCAATTCTAGTTACAAAAAAAAAAAAAAAACTTGTGTTTTTCAATCATACTGAAATTGTTAAACAAATTTTATTATAGAATCTGGTAATCCCAGCACTCAGGAGGCTGAGGCTAGAGGATTGCCATGAGTTCAAGGTCAGTCTGGGTTATATAGTGACATCAAGGCCAGCCTGAACCAAATAGAGAGACCCTGTCTGAAAGAAAAAAAAATTGCAAAAATTCACTACAGAAAATCTTTTGGGAAAAGAATAAGGAAATATGGATCTTTTAAAAATTTAAACTTCAAACATTTTTGGCATGTATTTTATGCTGAAATGTATTTTGTATAAACCTGGATACAGAGGGGCATAGGTCAATAGCAGGAGTTCTCAGCCAAGAGCTTTATGAAAATGATTCTATTACTACAGTCCTGGGAACAGAACAGCACTGAATCAGAAATAGTATCAGCATCTAGTTAATAAAGGGAGGGAAGAAAATGATAAATGCATCTCTAATAAAAGATGATCCTGCCAAACTCTCTCATGCTTACCTTTATTATAGTGCCACCAGTAAAGGTGATTTTTATATCATTGGATATCTTACAAGATCCTCAGAGTAATCCATCTAAATGGGGCTATACCTCTGAGAACCAAGAAATAAATGGCATCATCAAGTCTCTCTGAAGTAATGTTTCCTTTCTCACTAATGTGCCAACTCTTCTGAAAGTCTCCCCTCAGACTTTGAACTCAGCACTGTTCACTGCCTAGCATGAATTGTTTCAGAATCTTGAATGCTAAATCCTGAATTTTAAACAACTTCACTTGCTTATAGATTTATTAAAGTATCTCCTTAAATATAAAAAATGTAAGAAACTGTTTTTTGCTCTTCAGAGAAGACTGTATGATATGACTTATGATACTTTAGAATACTTACAAATTTTTCTTCTGAGTGAAATAAGTTAATAGGATTCATTATCAGTATTAATCAATACTCTAGTTCTTAAAATGTGATTGTCCCAAATTAAGATTGTCCACATTCTGTGTACAGTACTCTTCCATATCAATGGGAGATATGTTTCAAGAATCCCAGGGGATGCCTAGAACTCAACCCTTATAGACTGTGAAATTTTCCTAGAAATATATTTCTTTTTGATAAAGTGCAATTTATAAATTAGGCACAGTTAAAAATTACTAAAATAAAATTACTTCATGAATTAATAATAGTAGCATAGAACAGATATGAAAATATATACTTTTAAAAGTCACATGATTATAGTGTTTTACCTCACTTTATTGTACTGTAGATCTTAGCAATGTCAATATTTGGGTTTTTTTTTTCTTTGCTCATTAAATCAAAAGCATTCATCTTTTTCACTTATAGTAAACACTTTTCATATTCTCCTTGGTATATCTGAATTGCTAGCATCACTATTATTGGAATTCAGAGCCCTTATTAAGATGAAGATTCTGTACACACACACAGGCACTGACGAGCAATGTGATAACTAGGGTGGTGATAAGTAACTAAGTGCAGCTAGTGTATGTGGTATGGATTTGTTGGACAAAGGGATGATTCATGTCCTCTTTGGTATGGAGCAGAAGACTATGATATTTCTTTGCATTACTCCTAATGGTGTTCAATTTAAACTTATAAATTGTTCGTTTCTGAAAACTTTAATTTAATATTTTTGGACCCTAGTTGGCTATAACTATGGAAAGTAAAACCATGATTAAAGGAAGTCTACCCTATCTTTTTCACTTTCTCTGAAAATGGTGTTCTAAGTGTGTTTTCTGATTATCAATGACTAGATAAAAAAATGAAAGAAACCAGATGGCTAGTAATTAACATGTATCAACGGATTACGTGAAATGTGTCTAAGTGTAAATGGAATCATACCCTAAGCATGTGGAGATGACACAATAATTACTTATTAACATATATCAATAGATTATATAAAAACATCTTTGTGTGATTGTGTGTATATAGTTGGCTAGTTAAAAGAGATCAAGAGACAAAAATCACTATTTAATCAGGCAATTCAACAAAGTCAGTGCCATAATTTATCCCAGAATAGTTCTCAAAGACACAAAGTAATCATACTTCTTGAGTCCAGGTTATCCTGCGATGTTTTGAACATCCAACTTGTAAAGGACCTGCGTGAATGCCCTGGATGAAGTGCCTTCAAATACAGGTGGTTGTTAAAACTCCTTGCAGAAAGCCAAGAAACAACTTCTACATATACTTTTATGAAAGCTGGTTTAAATCATTGACCTTTTCTCTCTGGTTCATAACACCTTGTCATGATGCAATGGACTGTGTCTAATATGAAAGAAAACAAAGGAGAATTCTAAGAATAGAATCCTGGTTGAGGTACGGAGAACAAGTGATCTTAAAGAGTAATGTTCAAGTTAGCAACCAAGCCATGCTTGTTCTATGCATATCATTATGTTTAATGAGGGGAAGGACAAGAAAAATAAAAAGGCACTGCAACTATTAATTACCAGCCAGTTATATGCTTATCAGATAACAAGTTACATAAAGAGTTTGTAATCTCTCCCAGTATTTTGTGCAATGTATTTCTATGCATATGGGTCAATTCCAAATTATGACTTTCTGATTATCCCTTTTAAAAAGTTGGTGATGGATAATTTTTCTATCTTCCACAGATCATGTTTCCATAAGCTTCTAATTCCCTAATGAACAGTTGTCAATGAATTATTCATTTAACAGAGGCTTCAACTGTGTAAATTTTTTATTAGATCTTTTGGCAGTGGATACACTGTAGAATTCTTTCCATCAGAGCTCTGGAGAACTCCATCGATTAAACAAAAATGAAAATATAGAGGGGGGACCCTCTAGCCAGACCACTAGAGCAATAACAAATGAGATCAAAATGTTCATCTAAAAATTCGCCAGGACATGAGAGTTGAGTTAATTCCACAGGTTTTAATATTAGCAAACTTCAATATGAAGTGACAAAGTTATCGAAAGTGAACTTTTAATTCATATATAGGGTAAAATAGAAAAAACAATCAGGCTGCATCTTAAGAATAGTTGTAGCAGGCTGGGGGTCTAGCTCAGCGGTCTAAGCGCCTGCCCGGCAAGCGCAAGGTCGTGAGTTCAATCCCCGGTGCCGCAAAAAAAAAAAGAATAGTTGTAGCATTTATATAACAGAAACATCATCTACACACAAAAATGATTTGACAATAACAATAGTAACTGGGTATATGTCAATGTGTTTACACAGGAAAACTGGCTCCCGGCCATATCTCTGGAAAGAAGCTGTTCATTGATAATTCCAGTCCCTGGACATATTGCACTCTCTACTGAAGGAGAAACTCTAGAACTTCACACAGTAAAGATGCAGAGAAGTCCTCCACAGGACAGCTAAAACAAGTCTAGCATGCCAACCCCCAAATTAATTGCATCATGGAGTCTTATTTCAAAATCATGGCACAGGTGTTCTACTCAAAATAGTTTAGGAAAATTCTAAACTGGCCTCATGTTCCAAATGCAACCTTTAAAATGTTAACTACTGAGTTTCAGAAACACATCAATATGTTTATGGGTTCTGAAGAACATCAGTGCAAATCTTCAGTAACTTTTCCTTAAATACCATATTGTAGAGCAGAAGGCAGTCATAACTGCTGTTTTTGTGTGCTCTGCAAAGGCGGCTGCCCAAGAAATAATAGTGAGAATCAACAAATGAGACAATATCATATTAAAAAATTCTGCACAGGAAGGAAACAATGAATATCGTGAGGACACAAATTACAGAACAGAAATAAGCTTTCCAGCTATTCTTTAGAGGACAAATATTTCACCTACATAAAGAGCTCAAAAAAGTAGAGCCCCTAAAATGAAAAAAAAAGTTAAAATGGGCAACTGAAATGAATTCATACTCTTCAGAAAGACAAAAGGCCAACAAACACATGAAAAAACATTCGACATCTCTAGTCATCAGAGAAATGCAAACCAAATCAACACTGAGATTATGTTATGCCAGTAAGAATGGCTCTTATCAAGAACTTAAGGAATACCAAATGCTAGCAAGGACGTGGTCAAAAGGAACCTTTCCACATTGTTGGAGGGAATGTGAACTACTACCACCACTATGAAAATAAGTGCAAAGATTCCTCAACAACTAAAGACAGAAATTCCATTTAACATAGCTGTACCTTTTCTGGGTGTCTTCCCAAAGGACATAAGTCATCATATTACAGTGATACATGCATATTTACAACAGCACAGCAAACAACAACTAAACTACTGGGATGACCTATATGCCCATCAAAAACTGAATGGCTTAAGAAAATGAAATATGTATATATATATATATATATATATAGTACCAAGACATGAAGCATAAATTTGAGTCATTTGTCAGATAATACTACTATACAAAATAATCAATACAGAAGGTTAAAATTGCATTGTTTCCTTAATTTGAGCGATCCAAAATGTAGGTAATTTAAAGAACAAAATAAAAAGGCATGTTAAACAGCAGGAAGGTAGGCCGTGTAGAGATGGGAAGAGGATCAGAGAAAGAAGATCGGGGGACAAGGTGGGCAGGGAGATTAAAAAATGATCAAGATGTGAGGCAATTATTACACAGGACAATCACACTAATACAAATCTAAAGATGCAAGTGAACTAAGGGCCAGGGATCTGGCTCAGTGGCCCAAGTGCCTGCCTGGCAAGTGCAAGGTCGTGAGTTCAATCCCTGGTGCCGCAAAAAATAAAAATAAAAATACATAAATAAAAAATAAAAATAAAAATGTAAATGAACTAAAGTTACTGAAAAAAACTGGATGGATAAAACAGTATAGGCAATCTTGGTCATTTGAGGTGCTACTCACAGTACACTGAAGTACTGGTTTAAAGTGACTAAATTAAAGACAAACTGGAAGCATTTTGTTGTCCTTTACAAAAGAAATGTTTTGTACTTTTGAACACATAATCAAATTACACTAAAAAAGGAAATGTGAATAATTCCAAAGACTTAAGGGAAAATCCAAAATTCATAAACTCTGTTTTTCTGAATTTCTCATCTATATATCAATGTGTCTTCAAAATTACATATATATATTTTTTTAAAAAAAGGTTTTTTTTTCATCTGTACCAAGTAAATCTATGCATTAATAGTTACAGAGTAGTAAGCCCACAATTCCACGCATTGCACTTCAATATCAAAATGTGAATTTGAGAAGAATGTTCATTTTCTACCATCTTTTGGAAACATAGCTGAGTTAAGGAATATTGTAGTATGAAGTACTTCATAGACAGGTCTTGATAAGGTGCTTCTGAGTGATGTAACTAAAAAGAGGAATCAAAGGTTACGGACTCCTCCACCTGTACAGCTTTCCCTTTTCTACTTAGTATAGCACGCAGAAAAGGGCCATGGGTGAGCACAGATGTTTGTACAGGGGTGAGGTTGCAGAAAAACACAATATTTATACAAGCAATTAAAATGGTTCATAAATGAAATGGAAACTAGGAAACAGAGGGTTTCCATGGTGATTCTTTTTTTTTGGTGGGGGAGGGCTACGGAAGATTGGAACTAGGGCCTTTGCACTGAGCTACCCCTAGACCTTTTAAATTATTATTATTTTTATTTTGAGACAGGGTCTCACTAAATTGCCTGGGCCAGGCTTGAACTCTGGCCTCCCTCCCAGAGTTCTGGGTTTATAGGCATGCACCATCATGCCAGGCATACCTGCTGGACTTTTGATGGAAGATGATTTTAATTATTTCCCAATTATTTACTAAAGGAGAACTTTACTTATGGGAATCAGTCATGGGAAGTGCTGAACAATTATTTTCTCTTCAATATCCAAAATTAAAGAGTGACATTGATTTGTCATCTTTTCCTTTGCAGTGGTTCAACATAAGCAGCAGTTCAAATTTAGTATTTATTTGACATTTATATTTGTTAAGGAATATGCATGTTCTAGGTAAAACCAGAGTGATTCAGTTCAGTTTTATATTTCTACATCTCCAAATAGAATTGCTTTGCAAAGAGAAGACCAGCACATTCTACTTTAGGCATTAAGAGCACAGTTTAGTATTCATGCCAGTTTAATAATCTCCATCTCTACACCCACCCACATCTCATTTCTTATCTAGTAGTTCTGTGTCAACCTCCTGCTGAGTGTTCTAAGGGCTGAGGCTGATCGGTTTCACAGAAAACACTCACAATAAAAAAGGTTATATGGAGAATGATTCACAACATGAGCCGCAAAACAGCCATAGCAATGCATTTGAGAAGTTTAATAGATCGGTTTTACTGTGGATCTACGAAACCCATTTCATTATTAACAGCTTGTTTCTACAAGAGCATGCAAATAAAACATAACTCATTGATTAGGTATGTTTTCGTCATTGTTTTGATTTTAAAAACTCTAATATTATTGAGATAATATTTAATAGATATATTTGATTCATGAAGAGACCTTTTCCTCCAGACAAATGGAACTCATGGAAGTTTTAAGAAATGTTGCCAAGCTGACTGTGGTTGCTCACATCTCTACCCCCACCACTGTAGGAGGCTAAGGCGGGAGGATCACAAGTGTACGCCCAACCTGGGCAACTTAGTGAGGCTATGTCTCAACGTTTTTAAAAATAATGATAAATTTTAAAAAGCTGGGGTTGTAGCTCAGTGTGAAGATTCTGGATTCAAACCTCAGTATCACAAAAAAAAGCCTATTTTATTTTTCACAATTAAAATACCTAGGTATAATTTTCACTTGCACATTTTTGCTAACATATCAAATTCTAATAAAATAGCTAATTATGAATTATTCTATTGGAGCCATTGGGTTATTATTCTAAGTTTTTTCCACTTTGGTTTTCCACATTTTCTTACAAAATGATTTTTCTCTTGTGGTCATTTAAAATGTGCATCTGGAAAACCTGTATAGCTTGCAGTGTTCTGTTTTGAAATGCTATATTATGTTTGACTCTATTCTGTTTTCTTTTGCTTTGTTTTGTTCTGTTTTGTTCTATTCTCTTTAAAAAAAATAAAAATAAAATGTGCATTTGTCTTCCCACTTACATTTTAGCTTTCAAATATATTTGATACTCTAGTTTCACCAAATGAGTGTTTTCAGAAGACATCATAGCTCTTCAGTGTTATCAAGTATTTCTACTAATTCTGTCAGTGTGAATTTAGAGCTTGCCAACACATTTCTGAAAGTAGTAAGAAATAAGATGAATAAAAGTGTGTTCAATAGTAAAGAAAAAAATGTAACAACATGAAGGCCAAAGACTCCAGAAGTGAATTTTGAGTAGGGTCCCTTGTGTGATTTTAAAATCTCCTTGTAAGAAAGTGGACAGTTTCCACATTTTGGAAGGTCAGAAAACACTTTTTGTTTTTTTTTTTTTTGCGGCACAGGGGATTGAACTCACGTCCTTGCGCTTGCCAGGCAGGCACTTAGACCGCTGAGCTAGATCCCCAGCCCTGTTTTTGAGACAGGGTCTCACTATGCCATTCAGGCTGGCCTTGAGCTCACTTTGTAGCCCAGGCTGGTCTTGAACTCACAACGATCCGCCTGTCTCAGCCTCCCGAGTGCTGGGATTAAAGGCGTGAGCCACCACGCCCGGCTCAGAAAACACTTCTCAAAATTTTTCAAGATTCCCTTTTTCCAGGACCTTACCATCTAATAAAGTTTTCACCTATTTTAATCCTGTCAGTAATAGTTCACAAATAGAGCACAGTTAACATTTCTTTTTATGTAGTCGAAACAAACCCAATACACTGGATTCAGTTTCTTCTAACCAGTAAAAACACTGGTTGTGCCTTTAAACCAATTTGTTGGCATTTTTCTCATACCTAAATGCAAATCCTTTCTGAGCAGATATTCAAAGTTCTACAAGATCTGGGAGGAAGCTCGTGCATTTCTCGGTAGGATTACCTGGGCTTGCACACATCGGTTTCATGCAAAACACTGATTAATTTCATATTATTGTGGTGGGATCTCCCAAGTGATGTGGGTTTCGATGAAGGTTATGTTTATATATCAACAACAGAAGGAACAGATGTCAAAGGGAAATTCCAATCATAAATGATTGATAGTTCATGACTTCCTGGAACACTACATTTAGAATGACTTTGTTGTTCCAAAGCTAGCCCTACTGGGTAATATTATGATCAGTTACTAACAGCTCCAATGAGCATATCATAATTTTTGCATATACGTGCATCCTCAGCAGACATCTAAGCAGTTGTACCTCATCCTTTCTGGCCCAGTTAGAATTTCCCCTCTCCATGTGATTCTTTGCACTATAACCTACTTGTTCTACATCTTATTGAATCACAACCTAACACACCCCAAAGCTGCTGCCCATCAAACTTAATGCAAACTCCATAAATATCAAGATCCACTTCCAACGATAATTTCTTGAAAGTATCCAAACCATGACCTCTTTGGAAAAGCCCAAAAAACAATGCCCACAGATATCAATCAGCCCTTGTACCTGGCTTCTCATATCTGGCGCCCTCTATGGGGTTGAGCACTTGCCTTCCCACATACCTCTGTTCTTTTGGGGACCTGGGAATAATAAACTGTTTATTGCAGTCCCTATGGTGTTTCATTGTTTGTTTGTTGCATTATCTACTATGTCTCCCCTGATTGATACAGTTGGACCTCGTTTTGCTACTATCAAGTGGTTATCTTGCAAACAGTAAACTTAACACAGGACAGGACAGAGCCACGAAGGGATCTGCCAGTGTTTAACAAGTTTCCTGTGAAAGACACTTAGGCATTCATCAGGATAAAGAAAAGTTTGTCATGACAGGCACACTATAACTACCCATAACCGAATCCCTGGAGCCCCATTAGGGCAGGGTTAATGTTTATAGCTGCTCTCCAGAGAGAGACTCTGAGACCAAATTAGAGAAAAACAGAACAATGAAGAAAGAGAATTTCAGGGTAAGTACTATGGTAGGTAACTTCTAAAATAGCCTCTCAAAATTCCCAACTACTATTTATGACAGGAGCTAATCTCTACTTGAATGTGGGCCAAAATTTTAACTTCTTACAAAACAAGTGTGATAGGAGAAATGGAATGAGGAAAAAAAAGAAAGAAAACAAACTGTGGCTTCCATCTTGGACACGACCTTCTTTTGGAATGCTTACCCTAGATGACCAAGTGCTACATCATGAGAAAGTCTGCGGAGCACCCAGCATGGCAAGAAACTGAGACGGGCTCAGCCCATGATAACTAGGAGAAAGGACATCCACACAAGTGACCTTGGAAGCAGAGTGCACCCTACCCAAACTATTGATTCAATGGCCACCTCTGCCAACAGTTTAAGTGCACCCTAATTAGAGACCTTAAATCAGAGAGGCTGGATTCCTAAGCAAAGAACTGTGAGGTAATAAAGGTTGCCTTTAGGACATAAATTTTTAAGTTATTGGTTTCATAGCAACAGGCAACTACTACAAGTCATTGATACTATTCCTCCTAGTGTTCCATGATGCCTTAAGAAAAACTCAATAAAACGTAGCCCTCATTTTAAAAGCACGATTTTTCTTCATACAAATCTTTAAATTTAAACCAATTAATACTGTCTTTAAATAACATCTATGGAGAATTTACTTTATAAAAGTAACTTTATAAAAGGACTTATACACAGTGTATAAGTCCCCAGGTATGAAGATAAAGAATGTGTCTTTCCTTTATATCTAAACATATTGTTGTATGAGTAGACAGTTTTTAGAAAAATAAAATTTAAAATATCTATTCCACAGAAATCATGATAAACCATCAAACACATAATACATAGATTCATTGGCCTTTTTCCACTTCATTTTTCCACTAATATGTTTGTCTTTCATGACTTCTTAACACAGTTCCAATATCCTTCTTTCCTTTGGGCCACAGTCCTAAAATTCATACAGACTAAGGTCATGATTAACGAAAGTACTAAGCAAAATGCACTTACTTAAATAATTTAGTGAAGAAAATGAATGCATTATATATATGAAAGTAACATGGCAGTTTCTTTCTCATACTAGATAAATGTCATAATGCTGAAATTTTTTGTTCATCTATTCAGTTGATCAGGGTTGGCAGAAAGTGGTAAAGTTTTAACATTAGAATCTTTTGAGTTTCAATCCTGATTTTGTCACTTATTAGCTTTTAAAACCTTAGGAAGTGAATTACTCTCAGGTCTATAATTTGCTCTCCCAATGAACTATTAATTTTTTTTTTTTGGTACCAGGGATCGAACTCATAACCTCGTGCTTGGCAGGCAGGTGGTTAGGCCACTAGCTAATTCCCTGGCCCCCAATGAACTATTAATGACCTTATACTTCAGAGAATTATCCTGAGGACTGAATGACATGAGCAATATGAAGTGCAAAGAAACTAATGGTTATGTCTGCCACATAACTGGGGCTCTACAAATAAAAGTTATACATGGAGGTGTAAACATGAATGAGGTATATTACTCAACATCAAAGCATATGAATTCTTTTAGAGAGATTTCTAATTAAATACCATCGATAAAGTGGAAAGACACAATTCATTAAAAAATGATTCGTAGTCATGATTCACTTTAAATATCAATAGAGTGTCAGCTATGTGCACAGCCTGTGCCAATCAGCAAGATGGATGTAAGCAAGACGGGTATGAGCAAGACATGGCCCTTGACCTACAGTGGAGCACTATGCACTGAGTGGACAACACACAAACCATCATTTTAAAACGCATTGATGATAACTCGGGTTTAAAGAAGAGAAACTGTGGCAAAACACTGGGATATCAAATTAAATATGATGAAAGCATTAAGAAACGTTTTAAACTCTGTCATTTGAAATGATTTTGAAAATTGGTTAGGACTCATGTTTACCTAGATGAAAAAATAACTAGCATTCATGGCAGAGGAAAGCACATAAATTGTGTGAGAAGGAAAGTACAGAAAAAGTTACCTAAAAGACAGACTAAATATGGGAAGAATAAAGGGATAGCGGAAGAGAGAAACTAAGAGTGACCAAGAAAGAAAGAGGGAGGGAGGAAGACAGAGAGAGAAACGCAAAGAATTGAAGTTAAGATACCTGCGCTGAAATTCAGATGCAGACATAGTAGGTAGTCAGTCCTTCACTTCATGCTTACTCAAATTATGTCCCCGATTGAATCACTATGTTCAGTCTTGCTCATAAGTTAGTCTCTACAATATGTCTTGTTTATGATCAAATCAATCTCAATAGATTACCCTCTGACTTTAATCTTAAAAATCAATACAAAATCCAAGTTCTATCACTTCATCCTTAATGAGGCCTAATACAGTATTAGTGTCTTAAACAAAATTGGCTTCTTCCACTCCTAAACATGTTCAACACTTGTGATCTGCTGCATTTGTATAGCATTTAATGACAGCAGAAGTATGTGAAGATGTATCTTTCTGGTTCTTACTCCAGTGACCAGTTGGACCTAAAATATCTTAAAGTAGCTATTTACAGTGAATTGAAATAAAACCGTGGGGGCCAGGGATCTAGCTCAGCGGCCTAAGCGCCTGCCTGGCAAGCATGAGGTCATGAGTTCAATCCCTGGTGCCGCAAAAAAAAAAAAAAAAAAGAAATCGTGGGACTCTTGTTCATTTAATGAGTTATTACCAATATCTTTCTCCAATGAAATAGAACAGATCATAATGTATAAATTATAGTAAGAAGCTATTATTTGTGAAAATTTTGTTTATATATATATATGTATGTATATGAATAATGAATTGCAATGAAAATATATTACATAATGTGCCAATTTTTTCAAAAAAGTTTGAATGCCACCATCCTAGGGAAATGTATTCTATGCTTTTAAATACAGAGGAACTGATAAACAATTCTATTTTAAATAGATGCTTGAAATGGGTAGAACCAACTGGAGAATGAGTAAAATAAAGAAGATTCAGATGTTTTACAGGGATGTCAAAACCAATGGACAGTTTGAAGTCATTTAAAGCATCAATGTGAGTGAGAGAAATAAAGATTGTGATATTCTCATGGTCAAATTATATTTTCAGTGCTTCCTAATTGGCTCTGAATTGAGACTTCACCACCAAACTGATCATATAGAAGAGTGACTAAAGATTAAATGAGGCATACATCTTTGAAGATCATTATCAAATGTAAACGCAATCTATAGCAGGCTAATGCCTGTTCATACCATAGAGCAATATAAAGGATTTTTTTTTTGTACCAAGGATCAAACTCAGGACCTTGAGCTTGGCAGGCAGGTGCTTACATCACTGAGCTAAATTCCCAGCCCTTGTCTTTTTGAGACAGGGTCTCACTATGCCATTCAAGCTGGCCTTGAGCTCACTTTGTAGTTCAGGCTGGTCTCAAACTTGCAGAGACTCTCCTGCCTCAGCCTCTCAAGTGCTGGGATTACAGGAGAGCAACACCACTCCCAGCTTAGAGGATTCATTTTTAATGTGCCAGTTGAACAATTTAGAACTTTTAATGAAATCTATCAGTGCTGTATTTTAATTCATGATTTTCTATGAGCATTCCTTTCTTATTATACCATAGCCCAGACATTTTACCCACTACTCATATATATAAAGGACATGAAAATGGCTTTATATTTTAAAGCAAAGACAGCATATCAATAAATATTAAGTAGCTTACAGAACTGACAAAGCACTATATGTTTAACCAGTATTGTTCTAAAACACATATCTTTTTATATATTATTTTTCTCAAAGTATATTTTGAATATTTTATGTGCAAAATATTATTAAGCATATTTAATTGACTAGTAGTATTATTTGTTCATAATTAGTCTTTCCCCACCTTGAAATGATTTATCATAGTTTGGGCATATGTGTGTTTAATTCTTGTCTCCAAAGACTTTGGGACTGACCTTATATCTCATTTTGACAAACAGAAAGTGAGTTGGTACAGCAATATCCAATGAAGCTTTAGATGTATATGTCTGGTTTGACAAGTATATATAATGCTACCCTGTATTATCTAAATATCATTCCTCAGATAAGTATGGATACCTGAATAAGGTATACATAGTTATAATCCAACAAGTAACCTAAAGCAGAGCCGTACCTACTAATATAGTCATTACAGTGAAGACTAATATACTCAGTGTTATGCCTAGGAATTTTAGATCATTTCTTTTTAAATGATCTTATCATGGTTTGGGCATGTTTAATTGTTGTCTTCGTGACTTTGGACCTGACCTTGTGTCTTATTTTGACAAACAAAGTGCATTCATATACTCAGCCATACCCAAAAAGATTTTAGATGTATGTGTGGTTTGACAAGTATGCACACATAGTATTCCTCAGATAAGTATGCATCCCTTTTTTATGGAAAGATATGTTTAATAACTTGAATTATTAAAGTATGACTATGAAGTCTTTCATGTAAAATCATTTTGGAGATTCAGAAAGGAAATCATATTGCATTATTTTTACTTTCCTTTGTCTGAATTAAGAACAATTTCTTGGTCATTCCAATTATTCCTTGTAACTCATAACTACTTGAACATGTGGAGTATATTTAACAATGGGCTCGTATGTATGTTTATATGTGTGCACTTTAATACCTTTGTGATTTTTGATCTCTTGCTTTACAAAACGTAATTTTTTAACTAGGGCATCTTAACTATAGAGAGTAGTGTGGCTTTTTTTTTTTTTTGGCATACTCATACATGCATGTAACATACTTGGAAGTTCTCTACTCCATTTCCCTCCTTTTGCTTCCTTTCCCTCCCTCCTTATTCTCTTTCTCTTTTCTACTAGTTTGCCTTTTATTTCATGACATCTCTTTCTCTTCTACTTTTTCTTTTTTGGAACTATAAAAGAGAAAACATTCAATTGCTCAGTTTTGATATTTTTGTTTAACATGATTATATACAGTTCCATTCATAGAAAAAGTAAAATTTTGAATCCATTTTCAGAGAGAAAAGTTGATTACCATGCATACGAGGGGCATTTGAAAGTAAACACTAAATCAGTAAAGCAACTCCTTACTCACTAATGAGTGTACTAAAACAAGATATTTTGAAATACTTTTTTATACAAGATTAGGGGTTTTATGAATTTATAGTTGTCAAGAGGATAAAGCTTTTAGGTGGTTGCTCAGTTATCATTTTTAAAGCTGTCAAATATATCTTTAGGAAAGTATTCAAAGATAGAATACCATGCATTCTTCACAAGGCAACTGTAGGGTATCTAACTAAAAGGACAATGCCTGACTACACAATTTCTGGAGAAAAAGTCAAATCCAAAAGAGTCATAAACATTATACGTACCTCCGCAAAAAATCAGTTATCATGGTTAAAATCACTTGTAATGCTCATTCTATTATTCTAGGCCAGAGACTAACAACAAGTGTTTGCTTGTTTTACTTAGGAAAATGCATTTTTAAAACTATTTTCTCACAGCAGGCCTTGTGTAACCAGAGTTAACTGATGGACCTAGTAAGTGTTTGAAAGATGTTAACATCAAATCTCCAAATTGTGAACTACTGTCAACTGATTCAGATTTAAAATATTATAATTCACAAATACATTTGTGATTCTCACATCCCCTGAGAGATTTATAAATTTTATTCTAGGTAAGTCTTTCTAATGTTTTGTAGAGTGGAAAACTATGTCCAGAGAGATGAATTCTTCTGTCCTAGGACACAATGATTATGTTCAAATTCACAGTAATAAGTGATGGTAATATTACCCAAGCACTGCATTTCCATGGGGGAAAAGTTAAAATATAGGGTTGTTTTGCAGCCTTAACTAAAAGGATTTATGTCGTTCTGTGCAAATACATAAAATTTGGGGATTAATATATAATGTGCTATGGTTGAGCTTAATAGATTTATAGAGAACTTAGGAAAACTAACGAAGGAAAGTAGTCAATATAGTGATACTAGTAAAGAGGACATGAGTTACAAAGACCAAACTTTTACTATATTAAAGTTAAATTCTAAAATTCCTGAGCATGTAATTTATCCAACAACCACAATGAATTTCAAAAAATTTTTTTTAATTTCAATAGTAAAGTTAACTTTTCTTGTATGTCATAAATGCAATTCTTGTTAAAAAGCTGAATTTTTCTTGAATCAATTATTGCTCAAGTCACATGTTTGTGATTTAAAGAAATAATACATTTTACTAAATGCTATAGTGCAGATATGCACATTAAAATCAATAGTTGCTTTTAGTTATGTTGCTTTCTGTATATACTGTATATACTGTCTATATATACTGTCAAAATAAAAAAATGTTAGCTATATCCATTGACATTTTATGTTAAGTAAAATAATTTTAAAATAAAAGCATCATAGTAGCAAAGATAATAAAATTGATTTCTGCAAATAATTGTTATGACATGAATCAAATCTAAAGACTAGAAAATATAGAAGACTAGAAAAAAATGAGAAAAACTGATGATAAAACATGGAATTATGCCAAAAGTAACAGATCTATAATGACCAGAAACTTAAGGACATAATAGCCAAGGGATTTTGAGTTGTTACAAACTGATACATTGTTTTGTATGAGTTCTCTTTCTCCTAAAAAATATAGAAATGTGAGATGCGTTATTTTGTCAGATTTTAAACATTAGCTAATTGTGTTAAAAGAAAGAAATATCTTCACATGTGCTAGAAGTGAAAAGGGGACTTCAAACATGAGAAGAGTG
>RJWT010021917.1:0-17377 GCA_004365215.1 Cuniculus paca
TATATTGCTACATGGTTTGAATCCCACAATGTGTATGCCCTGTTTCCCCCCTTAGTAGTATTCCTTTGAAGTTCTTCCATGTCTTTTCTTTCTTTGATAGCAAGTTTCTTTTAGGTTGTGAATCATATTCCATTGCCCATTGTGGTATGGTTTATTTATCCTCTCTGCTATTGAAAGGCATGGCTATTGTTTCTGTATTTTGACAATTATGAATGAAAGTGCAATGATCATCTGTGTGTGTTTCTGCATACCAAAGTTTTTAATACATTTGAATAATTAATGTTTTATTATTGAATCACACTGTAAGAATGAATTATGCCTTGTGTGAAACTTCCAAAATGTCTTCTAAAGTGGAAATACCATTTTATATTCCCACCAGTAATTGCTGAGAATTCTACTCAGTGTTTGGTGTCATGGTTTTAGACATTTTGTCATTCCAGTGCGTGTGTAGTGACATCTCATTGCTTTTACATTACATTTCCCTAATGATATATGATGATGAATTCTGTTATATGCTTATTTACCTTCTTCATAATTTCTTTGATAAGTTGTCTTCTCAGATATGTATCATTATTTTTGTTAAAGTTTCTCATTTTCTTATTGTGTTTTTCTTTTGTGTTTTTGTATATGTTGGGTGTCAGTCCTTTATTAGCTGTATTTTTGGAAATATTTACTCTATGTCTGGCTTGTCTTCTCATTTTCTTGACATTGTCTTTCTCAGAGAAAAACTTTTAAATTCATAAAAGCCAGTTCATCAATGACTTAATTCATTATTTTCTTTTTCTTGGTTTGAGATTGCATATGGGAAGCCAGAGAGTTATCCAAGGTTACAAATTTTTTTTCTACAATATTGCCCACTAGTTTCATATTTTTACTTGTATATTTTGGCTTATGAACTTGTTTTTAATTTTTGTAAAAATATAATGTCTGTTTCTTCTTTCTTTGTTTGTAGAAGTCCAAAATTTTCAATACTGTTTAAAAGAAAAGTTTAGTACCTTAACATGAGTCTATCTGAAGTTTAGTAAATGTTGACCTTGGTGTATCAGTTCTCCTACTGTTCTCTGATATTGAACAGGCTTTTGTAGTCTTGCATTTCCACATCAATTTTTTTTTTTTTTTTTGCGGCACCGGGGATTGAACTCAAGACCTTGCGCTTGCCAGGCAGGCGCTTAGACCACTGAGCTAGATCCCTAGCCCTCCACATCAATTTTAAAAACAATTTGCAAACATGCACCAAATACTGTGCTGAAATTTTGAGTGGGATCATGTTGAATCGATAGGTCCAGGTGAAGACAGATAAAACATTAGCAGTGTTAAATCTTGAGAAACCACTTATTCAGTTCTCCAAATTTTCATTGGTGAATTTGTTTTTGTCTTATAGATCTGGCATATATTTTGTTATGCATTTTGTATATATTGTCTATATTTTTTTATACCTGATAAGGAAAAGTAGCTTAGAAAAATACTAGTTCATAGCTGTCTTGTTACATCTTCGTCAGGACATTTTTATGTGTTTGCAAATGATTAGCATAATTAGATGACTATTGACCACATATTAGTTATACTATTTAGGTATACTTCAAATATTCAGTAGCATTCACCAGGCAAGTAAACTAGACATGATACTCATTTGTGGGAATTTTTAAAGAAATATTTGAATTTTTTTTACTATTATAAGTCTATTTAGATGTATGAATTTGTACTTGTTTGTAAGTTTATTTTTATGTAGGTCGCTATGTTATTTTCATCCATAGTCTCCTTACAGTACTATAGCACATCAGAACTTTTGCTTCTTCCAAGCCATGACTAAATAGCTATTGATTAGCCTGTCTCCCGCTCTGCTCTTTTATTACAGTGACTTGAAACATTTTTCCAGTTTTCTCCCAGTATTTTCATTGCTTTGGGTATTATTTAAACCTAAAATCATTTTGAGTGGATTTTTGTAGTAGTAACAGACAGGGAACTTATTTCATTCTTTTGCATGTGGATGTCCAAATTTCCTAGCACAATTTGTTGAAAAACTGCTCTTTATCCCATGTGTACTGTAACATCTTTGTTAATGATCAGTTGGCTGTAGATGAATTTACTTGTAAGCTTTTTATTCTATTCTGTCAACTCTTGTGTGTATGCATTTATGCCAATATCATAGTATTTTGGTTATTTTGATTTTGTAAAAACTTTTGGAGTAGTATAATGGTTCTTTATATTATTTACTTTTTGCTTACTATTGTTTGATTATTTGGTGCTTAACGTGGTTTCACACAAATTTTAGGATTGTCAACTCTAGTTAGGTGAAGAACATCACTGATATTTTGATAGGGAATGGAACATACTGTTGATCATCCTGAGAAGTATGGACATTGGAACAATAACAGTTTTTCCAATCCATGAGTATAGCCTTATGAATGAACAAGAGATCAAATGACCAAAAGTAAGTAATTAATGACCTTTGGAAAGCCTATGTTAAAATTCCATATGTATTACAAAATATATTTAGAGTTTTGCATCTATTACTACATACCTGAACAAAGTCAGATAATCTTTTATTACTACAGAAAACAAAATTTAGAAGTAGACTGATATTCCTTACTTGAGATTTGATCCAGTAGTATCATAAAGCAGAGAAACTAAAATATTTATTGTAGAATACTGTGATCAATAAAAAATGTTTGGAACATTCTATACTAATTTAATAAAATAGTAAAATAAGTTGTTTTTCTTAACATATGTAATGTCTTAAAATGCACATTTTAAAATAATTCTGCTTTATGCCTTAAAGAATTCCCATGAAACATTTGTCTCTGCATTATGATAGGCTACGATTACAAGAAATTATTCTGATGATATACTGCTAAAAGTGCTCAATGCATTTTAAAAATTATTGTTAAGTAATAACTGAATTCAATAAATTTGGATAATTGAGTGTTATTTGATGATTGTCATAATTTATTTACCTAACTTAAAATATTCAAACCGTTATTATATAAGAGATAATCAAAGTCTAAGAAACAAAAAATTCACAATATTACCTGAGTAGATGAATCGATACTATTTTTGCAGTGTAATACAAGGTGACTAATTGATGAAAGAATTACAAATAAGGTCACAAAAGACATGAAAATGCTAAATGACACTACCAAAAAATCTGCGACCTGTGGTTAGCTAAAGATGTCAACAACAGAATAATGTTTACATCACCATAGTATTATTTGTATATAGATATAGTTTTTCTCTATTTGTGCAAAGATGATTAATTTCACTATGAATATTATTCTTTTTTTTTTTGAGAAGGATATATTTATTGTGAGAAAGAAAGCTGTCCGAGAGAGAGACAGAAGGGGCCCCGAGTGGGTTGCCCTGAATACTATTCTGACTACTTCTGTTGCAGCTGTGCTGATTACATCTCTAAGGTATAAACTTAAAAGAAAATACTTAGGCCTTAGTTTGTACTAAATTAAAACTTACTTTACAAGCCAGGTATGGAGGTACATGCCTGCAATAACAACACTTTGGGAGTCTGAGATGGGCATTTCAAATTTGATACAAGCCAGGGCACATAGCAACTTGACCATTTTTTTCAAGATAAAAAAAATGTTAAAAGGCTGAAGATGTAGTTCAGTGCCAAGGCCCAGAACTCAAATGCCATTTTAAAAAAATTTACAGTACAAATCTGATCACTTTAATTCAGTTTCATCATGCAATGTAGTCACGTGCTTTGTATTATAAATATGGAACATGAAAACTTAGTGAAGAGAACTAGGATAATTAATGAAAAAAATAATAAACACAAGGACATACAATGAAGTAACAGAAAACATATTTAAAATAGAGAAAGCAAGGTTACAATTTGATTTGGTGAAGAAAATAATACAATTAATAAATGTATGCAGGCCTTTAATGACCAAAAGAAAGAAATCACACACAGAACTTCAATAAAAATTCAGAAATTAAATATATATAGATGAATTTACATGTTTAATAATGGAAAACTACACAGAACTTTATTACAACAAATTTAAATGTTCAAAAAATGGATAGATTTCCTTAAGTTTCTCAGTTTAACACATATACTTATCAAGTGCCTACAAAAGTTAACCTGTATTCTCATCTTTAACTGTTTCAATAATGAGCCAGAAGTCTGATAAAAACCAATGCAAATGTAAAAGAGCAATAAAAGTTCTGAAATGAAAAATGAAGAGTCAAAATTATTATTCCCACTGATTCAGATTGCCTACACATAGACTTCACAAGTGTGTGTAAATGTAAGAACTATGGGGCGTAATAAGTGTTTCATACAAACATAGGAGTTTTATTTGCATGTTGAAAAACAATAAAGAAAATAATTTTAATAAAAAAAACTCTAACGTAACAAAGCTAAAAGATTTTACACGGAATTAGACCACTAAAGTACAAGACTGTCTTTTTGAACTTATTAAACTAAACTAAATTTGACTTAAACCACAAATATGTAGAAATATATGCTATATTTTCTGCTTTTCAGAATGAATAGAGGACAGGTACAAATTATCTACAGCATCAATACAGTTATAATAATAATTGTACAAAAGTAAAAGTTTTACCAAAACATATTTGAAGAAAAATAGTATATTTAAGACACTATGTACAAAATAGTACTAGACATAAAAAAATTGTCCTGCAAACAATTTTCAGTATTTAAAAAAACAGTAATTAAGACAAATACAGCGTTAATGAAGTTGTTTATGCAACAAAATTTACCAATGGAGTCGACACAGTAAGAGAGCCATAGGTAAGAGGATTCTATCATTGGAACTTTTTGTGACAAAGATTAAGTTTCTTCACAGACAGAGCTGATCTTGCTTGATTATCCTCAAGGAAAAAGAAAGAGAGAGAGAGAGACCACTAAAAGGCATCTCAATTGAAAATTTCATAAAATATTACTCCAGGTAGATTGCACACTTAAATGTGATAATCAAAATTTTAATATTTTGAAAGAGTGTGGAAGTATGCAATCATTATTCCTTGGAAGAGACTTATCTTTAAAAATATATGAGTTGTAAATCATAAAATAATAATTGAATAAAAGAGAGTAGGTTTAAATGAAGAATCTCAATTGATCAAATGGCATAATATATGCAGAGAGAAAACAAAGACAAGATAATTGTAACACAATTAAAACAACAAATACAAAATTAAAGAAATTTGAAAATTATATTTAGTAAAAAACTTATTTCGATCAACAAGAAACTTCTCAATCCAAAGAAAAATAAGAAACAGATAAAAATAAGCCTGCCACAGAAAGCCTCATAAATGAAAATATGAAAATATTTTCATCCTCATTATCATAAGAATGTTAAATAGATGCAAAATGGGACTTCACTCCTACTATATTTGTATAAATTGTGAAGTCCATTAGTATTTGCTTAAAAACTGAAAAAGAAAATTCTACATCTTATGAGAATGTGAACTCATGCAATCAGGCTGAGATCAAATCTTCCATTGCCCCGTAAAGATAATGATGACCCAGAAATCGAATTTTTAAAATGTACCAGAACAAATCTTTCACGTGCATTTGAAAAAGCTTTTATAACTGTTTTAAGACTTTGTCATAATAAATACAATTTAATAAGTTTAGTATATAGTTTGATTGAAAATAATGATGAAATTAATCATTAAAATTATATTACTTAAAGCATAGATATTGGAATTAGGAAATCTATGTACCTATCATTAGTTGATTTAACACGAGGTTAGGTAACTGCTAATAGTGATATGTCAATTCATTTGTGTAAGAAGCTGCGAGCAGAGGAGTAAAATTCTGGGTGCGTCTATGGATGGTTGACATGTAGGCTAGAACACTGAAGACTCATCCCTGATGTGGTGGCACCAGCCAATAGACTTGTAACCTGGAGGGAATAAAGATAGAAAAAAGAAGGAAGTATTCCTGCTTTCAAAAGTGCTCAAGTCCTTGGTTTTTGATCTCCAATTTCTTCAGTCTTCCAATGCAAACTCACACCGACAGTGAGCTTTTAGGCATCCGAGCTTCCATCCCTGCTCAATCTTGATCCTGTTGTGTGGCTTTCATCTTCTTGGCAGTGACAAAAGGAAGAAATTAACGGACAGGATCTCATCATTATGCTTGAAGTAATATCACCTGTGACTAGAAGCCCCTCGATCACAATCCCACCTATTAATTGTCCCATCACCCTAACAGCACCACGCTGGAGACCGTCTTTGGAAGACATTTCAGGTCAAATGATAGTGATCATCAATCCAACAGCATATATTCTTTTCCAAACTATGTTGGCATGAAATGAGTTTGCTAAACAGAAGATATTTTAAAAAAGTGAGGTTCGACATATTGTAGGATCTCATTTTAACACACTTACACATGTTAAAATACTGAATGCAATTATTATTTTTCAATATAGTTTTTAAAAAATAATGAATGATGTATCTTGACATACTAGGAAAAATACTTTTAAAATGATGAATGAATTAGCTGGAAGGGAGAATTAGTACCAATAATGATGGGAATTAGCTCTTTGTACGTTTAACAAGTCTGTTAATTTACATTCGATTACAGAATCTGGTTTTTTTTGTTGTTTTTTAAACAAAACAGAAAAAAGGGTAGAAATAATACAGAATTTCAAAAAACAAAGCAACAGTAAGAAATCAACACTAGTTAATACATTCCATGTTGCTATCTTAGAAGTTAATTCATCAAAATTAACAGTTTGTACTGTCATTGTTTGATCATTTTTTATGCCTAGATCTTGTAACATGAACAACTACTTTCAAGATAGCAATATGGAATTTCTTTATGGTTTTTTGAGACATAGTCTCATTATGTAGTTCAGGCTGGCCTTGAATTTATGGTGATCCTCCTGCTACAGCCTCCCATGTGTTGGAGCAGTCATGCACTGCCACGCCCAGCTACAATCTGTAATTAGAAAACTTCCAATTTTCAATTTATGTAGGTGTCCATTTACATGTACAAACATGTCATTGTAAGTTAGCCTTCTATATCTGTGGTTTCCATATCCACAACATCAAACACATTTATTTAAAAATTGTGTGCCTATGTCACATACCTAGAATTTTTCTTGTCATTATTCCCTAAACAATAAACTATAATAACTGTTGAGGAGACTTTTGCATTGTATTAGGAATAGTAGGTAATTACAGCTGATTTAAAGTACATGGGGCAATGTGAACGGGCCATACACAGGTCTTCACCATTTCATATCAGAGACGTGAGCATCAGTGGCATGTGATACCATGAGATGTCCAAGGACCAGTTCCCGAAGCACACAGGAACAAGTGCTATAGTTTTTACAATGAATGGTTCAGTCTGTAATCATTTCTAATATTATAAGTAATGTTAAGAATACCTTGAAAGGAACAGAGATGTAAACTTTTACTGGATAATTTGATGAGAACATTCACCTGTAACATTTTTGTACTATCAGTCTTCATGGCGTTAACAAATAAAAGGCTAAAATATGAGTCAATTCTACATAAATTAATATGTATTTACTACAGAAAGCAAAACAAATTTTGCATCTTTGTATATATAATTATTTAGGCACTGTTTTGAGAAATTAATGAATATAGTTTTTGATTTAGTGAATTCTCAATTAGCTGTATTTTACTTTGATTTCTGACTTACACTATCTTAATACCTATGTCACTTTAGTACTAGTCTCTTTTACAATAATTTATGTTTAAATTTTACTCTGAATTGAGATGTTAAACATTTTTGCAGTAGAAGGTCAACAAAAATATAATCCACACACCAACATAAAAGATGCTTAATGACAAATTTAGTAATTTCGTCAAATAAATACATATGCACATACAGGTACATGTACATAAGTGCACAGTCTCTGCCTTAGACTGCAGTTGGGTGGAACAGGGTAAGAACACTTTGTCCCACACTTTTCATCCCACCAAACATCAAAATCTTACAGATACTGTAAAATGCTCTGCAAATCGCATAGTTTTATTTCACTCTTTTGTCTTCTGTAGAGCATATCATCTTTCCGTCTATGAACGTTTTTCAACATTAAGTTGAAATCATTTCATGGCACTTGGCAGCTGGGTGGCAGTTTTACAGCTATTTCTTTTCCGGGCTTAGTTTTTTTCCCTCGTCATCGCCTCTTGTCAGTTTGAGTCAAAAATGTTTGCTTTTACTTTTCATTTCAACGTTAAGATCAGACGATATCAGTAAACACAAATGATTGACTTCCATCATCGTGCCTTCAAAGCTCCACATGACCTCTGTCTTTATTTTATATCTTTCTTCATCAGTAGAATATGTGATTAAAACATGCAGTAAAGGTTTCAATTAAAAATGTCTAATAGACATAATGCTATTAACCCTCTTCAAAATTCTCCTTGCTTCCAACATACTTATTTCATCATTCTTCGAGCTTCTGAAACAGTTCCGGGGGTCCACATCTGCAAGTGTCTTTAATTGAGTTGTGGCTGCCTCCATGTCCTTAATTGACTCAAATATGTACAGGGGTCTGGCAAATAACTCTTTAAAGTGTGTCCTCATCCACCTCTTTTGACTGCATCTGACATCATGGGACTTCCAGGGCTTCCTGAGAGAAAAAATGATCATAAAAGGTAAACATTTTGAATCGGTTCCACAATTGAGGCAGCCACATAATACAACTATGGACACGGATGGGAACCTCCAGAACTCTTTCAGAAAGAGGCAAGAACTGAGGAATAAGTGTGTTTGAAGTGTGGGTGGGGGGAGGTGTGTTTTACTGGAATAATTTTTTAATATAAGCATCTCTTGCATTTCTTATCATATCTAACTCCTGTGAATACTAACAGCAAATGACCCATGAAAGGTCGACTCTTTTCTAGTGCAAGTAACTTAACACTTAAATTTGCCAAGCAGTCTCAGAAGCTCCTGCAGAGAGTTCTTACATCATTTACTTTCATCTGCATTTCTCTACTGTCATTCTTATTTATGTTGAATCCATGAGTTTCCTAGCTGCTGTGAACAGAGAAAATACTAGCTTAGCCTTTTCCTTAGGCTGTGTAGCAATTCTCTTAAAACCTAAGGAATGGAAATACATATATGTATATTATCTATCTATATATAGCTACTATCTATAAAAATAATATATATAGACATGTGCAAACACAATATCATTACATGCTTACTCACTTGCTCTATTTGTGAAAGTCATTTACAGATCACTATGACCTGGGAAATAGAGTTATGTACTTTTTCACAGCAAGCAAGTGATTTTTCTGTGTCTCTTTACACATGATTGATTTGTCCATCTATGCCCTAGATTTCAAGTCGAGTTTTTATAGCACTTATTAGGTTCAGACCCAGAAGTATATCATAGGCAGAAAAGACAATGAAACAACCAAGTATTCAGTACTATTTGGTGTACTATTCAAAACAGACGTGGAACCAAGGGTCAACAGAAGGGCCAGAGCTCATAGTTCTTGCTCCCAAAAATAGTTGTTAATTTCCTTAGATATTCTGTGACATACTTTCTACAGAGATGTTCATTCTCAATTTTTAAATGTAGGCAATTCAGTTATTCTTTCTGTTTCTATTCCTTAAGTCTACATGTGTGTATTATCCACCTCAGAAACACTTAAGTACCTAAGATGTTTCTCAGAAAAATATCTGTCAGTCCTCATTCTATTCCTGAGGTTAAACGTCCATCTACTCCAGTCTTATTTTAAGAGAATAATAGTGAAGGTCTTTTTACATTTGTACCTCAACTTTTCTGAACTGAGGTGGAAAGCTTGTTTATGTACTGAAACAAGCCAGTATCAAGTTCAAACTGATAACAAGTAATGGATAATTTTTTTGACAGTTACAATATTGTATATGTCCAAAGTTAGATCAAAGGGAATCAATTCTTATTTCCCTTTCCTTTGTGAGAAAAATATATTTCTAGCCAACACTTATAATGGCCTATTTACATGGATACCTGTTTACATCATTCATTGTATTTTCTGTATCTAATGGCTATTATTCAAGAAAGAATGTTTGCAGAGGTCAAATATGTTGCATTGGATCCTATATGCCTGACTGTAGCTTCTAGTTTCTTTTTTTCTCATTGTATCTTAAGAAGAAATATAGATTCTATCCAGGGATAATGGAAATTCACAGTATTCTTCCTTCAGCCCGTGGTTACTTTGCTGGTGCTGACATTTCCTTTTTTCATTGTTGTCTAGTATCAAAAAATGAAAACAAAACTAAACAAAAAACAATTGTGATAAGACATCTCATAGAGAAAGTTACATTTCCTTGACGAATTCAAACACAGCTTTCTTTTTCTATTCTGGAAATAAATGAGGATTCTTTTCACTTCAGAAGCCATGTAAACTTTTTCCTTAGAAAGTCAGAAGCAAAAGCCTACCTTCCTATTGGGTCTTGCCTTCAGTATCATGTCCTTAGAGTTGACTGTTACTTGCTGTCCATATGTAAAGAATTTATTCTTTCTCCATCAGGCATTAGGGGTTCATTTTAATTAGATCATCCTAGCCTGCGTTTTCTCCCAAGAATGTCAGCCTTTTAAAGCAGAGACCCTGTCAATGTGCACTAGACAATACACCTAGCGGAGTGCTTGCCCAGAGGTGGTACACAACAGCTTGAAAAGTGCCTCGTTAGTATAGTGGTTAGTATCCTCGCCTGTCACAACCACAGCATGGTCAAAGGGTTGGTGAGTTAGGCTCATCTTCATTTCTAGAAGGAATATAGGATGCCATTCTGAAAGTAGTTCGTGAACAATGAGTACATGTGAGGTTTATGTGATATATATAGTGATTATAAACACTATAAATATATGTATACATGCAATAAACACAGAGGACCTCTTTATATCGAGCTATTTTCCTCACACATCATCATCATCATCATCCTGAGCCAGGAAATAGTCTCCGCTAGAATATCTATTTTCTTTCAGTAAATAGTATTGAATTGCTGTCTGATCATTGGTACATTCATCTCTAAATAATACCTGCTTTCTAATGTGGATTATATTAGATAAGATACAAATGCTGTGTGTTTAGATTATTTACAAATAACTTCAAGCCACATTTTAGGCTTTTTGCCAATAAATAATTATTTTACAGTAACAAAAGTTTTATGTCACTGCTTTTGAATTACATTATTTATTCAGACAATCTTCTGAATAAATATCATGGTCATTTTTTGTACAAACATTGTAGATTATTTCACATATCTGGAATCAGGCATTTAAGGCAAATGTTAAATTGACTTTACAGTTTTAAGTTTCTTTATTAGCTGCCGGTGATTAAGATTGATAACCAAGCTTGTCTTGAGAATTTTATCAAGTTTTATGAATACAGAAATTATTGACTGAGAAAAAATCTTGGCCTAATTTTCGAAAGTACTCATTTGCTCTGAATCATCGTACACTCTTTTTAAGAATATTGATTATGCATACATTTAGTTTACATAAACCAGCAATTATGGTACTGTGATGAATGAGTATATTTTATGTTCCTAAGAAGAAATGATTTCTCTTTGTAAATAAGCTAACAGCCTGATTAGGGTGTGTTCATTTTTCATTTGACAAATTTATTGATTGGCATTTCAGATCTTACAGTTCCAGATTTCTCTGATCTAAAAACTGATTTCAAATTTCAGCATTCTACATTTGTCCTTCTTGTCACTGGGAGTGATGATAAACTCCTAAAGTTATAGTTTGTATTTAAATATGGAGTTTAGGTACTTTCAGAGCTCACAGACTTTGTTGCTATTATTGTATCATTATCTTTCACAATTCCTTGCTTTATTTGAGGTGCTTCTCTGGAGTGTATGCCTGATTCTGAACCCTCATCTACTGCAACAATTCAATGTTTAAAAAAAATCATAAAATACCTGCTGGAAGCGTCTGCCCCCTCGTCCCTTTTGGATTTCATCAGTGTATGTGCAGGTCATAACAGTATGCATTGAGCTCTGACCAAGAGCAGCGCTTATCACAAGGGCTCTTACAACTGTGTGTCCAATTCTTTTGCAGTGAAAGCTGTCTTATTGCTTCCTGTGTTTAGTGAAAGACAAGAAATCTAGAAGTAGGGTAGAAAGAGTAAAAGCATAGGGAGAATTTGACTTTTTCATGATCCGAATTGTTTGTATTTTGTTGAAAAAGCTGCCATAGATTCTAAAGGTTAGAAATGCTATGATATTCATTTCAGAGAAAATGTTTTAAAAACCACTATGGTAGAAAAAAATACAACACAACAACACGGCTTTAAGCAATAAAATGTATATGTACTGCAATACAATCATTTTGAGGGCTGCTTCAGATATATTTACAAAGGAATGAATTGCCTACCTGGAGTGCAATGATATTATGCAAGAGACACTCGGCTTGCTTCTGTGTAGTTAGCAACAGCTTGTATTTAGCTATGATATGTCTATTTATGCCAATAATTTTGTTTTGGAATAATTTTAGTGATGTAATTCTTACCGGGATACATTTAAAATATCTTTGCCCATATGAAATCATAAGTGTAGGCTGTCACAAATAGATATTTAGAGGAAAACAAAGCAAAGGCTGGTTCTGCGATAACATTTCTTAGGACAAACAGGCCACGTTTGATCAAAGTAGAAATATTTTCGTAGAAAAACTGGAGTTCCCAGATGGTACACAAAGACAAACTTCAAATTTTAACCTATGGATGGAAACTAATCTATTATTTAAGACATATAATGACAAAATGTACATTGAATACATTGAATTTTTATTCACTTTTCATTGAAATTAACCAAGATAAATTAGGATTATTCTCTTTGATTAGTTGTTAAAAGTTTCTAAGTAAGTAAAAATTTAAAATGTTGCAAATATATTCTTTTCCTTCCATGGCATTCCTCCATTTCTCCAACAATAGTTTGAATTTTACTGTAGATTACTAACGTAATAAATTGGATGCCACTGCCTTGAACAAATTAATATGATTTTCTCTGTGGGAGCAGATAATATCCCAGAAAATTTACAGCATATTTTGTAATTGAGCATTTTTTCAAATATACATTCCGTATCAAATTTCTTAGGTTTTTCTTATGCAGTATTTGTATCACATCTGACAGACAATTCTATAGGGATCATGGCAAAGGAGGTGCTCCATTTTAATGAAGTTTCTTTTCATTTGAAAACTTTATGAAAGAAATTTGAAATGACTCTTCGCAGGTCATATGAAGAAGTGAAGGATTTTTAAAAAAGTTTCCTACCATGTTTCTCTTTCATCTGTGTTTTTATCATATAATAATGTTCCTTTCTCTAACAATGATTTGTAATTATAAAGACTTTCTCCAACTCTTCAGACTGTTCTGGGACTGTGGTAAATTATACTCATTGTTCCATCAAACCAACAATTTTAAAGAATAGAGTGAAATGGTGTTAGCAGGCTTTGGCAAATATATTATTCAGGAAAGGTTACTGAACTGCTTCTGACTGAGCCAGCACACCCAGTCTTGTTGTGTCCTGTAAAAACAAAAGCCAGCACGAAGATTTCACCATGGTACTCAACAAGCTTGCTGAGCTCACACGAAATATAGCACTTGCACAGAATCATTCCTAATGATTCCCTCCACAGACAGCCCGGGAACTGGAAGCCTTTTAATATTCCAGCCTCATTATTCTCATTTTCTATAATTTAACAACTTCTCATATTATTCTTAATGGAAAAGTCATGCAATATTGAGCAGTAACTGCTGTTAATTTCCTGCTGTATATCATTTGCATTTTTGTTGCTGGTGGAGAGTAATTAACATGCTCTAATTATCATACTGATTGTCTTTTTTAGCTTATAAGAACATAGTCATCTCAACCTCATTGATCTTGCAATAGTATATTTTATTGTTTCCAATAATAGTATCCTGGGATATACAAGACACATTTTTAGAGGAAAAAAATTGTGTGATTCTGCAGTAGCAGGTTTTCTAAATGGTTCAATTTAGAATAGAATAATGTAACTTTTTATAGTTCCTATCAAAAAACATGGAGTCTTATTTCTGTGGCAGGACAATGCTATCCTTTTCTGCAAAGCGAATTACTGTTATATTGCAGTATTATCACACAAGAAAATGTTTTCTTGCTTTCCATTCAGAGTGCATCTTTTATTCCATTGTATTTTTAAAGGTTCATGTTAAAACATTTGCAATGTATGTACTCGTAAGTAAAAGAAAGTTACCCTGCAGGAATTTTTAATACCTCCAATACTTTGGACCAAAAACAAAGTTTTTCTTCATTTAAAATACTTAGCTTTTAATTCGTGCAATTATCAACTAAACCTTATATATGAAGACCGAACATATACAAAGGAAATGACTCAGCAGTTGTTAAACACCACGTGATTATCGGCAATTTCATCTCACTTTGCACATCTAAAAGCACTTCGACATGATAACTAGCTGCTTTGGTAGCAGGAGGGTGTATTTGGTGAAATGCAAATTCCTGGACTGAGTTGCTGTTTTTAATGGTTGTACTATATCCACGGAAGGTCACTGCACAAAACGTACTGACAGTGTAGAATATAGTGTATTCTCTTATTAACTGTTATTTGGCCCCAACATTGTGTTCTGCGACATGAAAGATGTGACAAAAATCACAGTGATGATCTGAACAAAAGAGATTTAGATTAAATGTCTCCTTTTTTTTGACTTTTCGAAGGGAGAAGGATTTGAAACAGAGTAGACCAAAACAAAATAGATTATAAAAGAAAGTAGTGATAATGCCTTATTATATAAAGACATTTGTCATTGATAAGAACAGAAATGCAAGATGGTGCTCAAAAAATACACCATTGAGGAAAGACAGCCTCTATATTCTGACTGACCAGATTCTATTTAGACCTTCACCACATATCTGGATTCTATATAAAGCAAGTTATATAATAATTGGTGCCTTATTTTTCTTTATCTGTTCAGTAGAGACAATAATAATATCTACCTAATAGTTGTTATAAATATTAAAAATGATTAGTTTACCTGAAGTACTTACTATACTTTTGAATATCTCAAAGCAGAATTTTGATTTTTAAAACTGATCATCAATAGCCTATTATAAAAGGAGTTTTATGTGTGGACAGCTCATTTTGGGAGTGACTGGATTCTGAATGTCACCATCTTCAAAATCAGATTTGCTTCTTTTCTCAACTCAATGCTGCTGGTCTGTGTGTCTTGGTTTTTTTTTGCAGGGTCTGTGTATGGTCCCCGTATGACTGCAGCAATTCTGCATCATATACTCTCAGATCTAAAATCATGTTTGCTATGAAAGTGCCTCATAGAATAGAAAAATTAATAGTTTTAAATTATCGAGATTGATATGTCTTGCTGGACTCAATAATCAGTTTGAATTAACTATTAAAAAGAGGTAAGTCCATCACTTTGTGTGAAAGTAGATCACTGGGTTCTTGTCTATCTAGAGAAGTGAAATCACACTAAAACTATGGCTATAAGTAAGACTGGACAAAGTCTTTGTCTTCAAATGAAAACTGTGAACCTTCTCAAGAAATTTGGCAAATGGAAAGATGCTTCAAATCAAAACAATAAAGTGAGCGGATGAGTAAGCAAAAAGCAAGCAAAACATGATTTGATGAAAGTGCTGTTGAGATGCTTTAGTTTTTTGTGACCTAAAGGTAAATTAATTACTTAATATGTTAAATTAAGAAAACTATCCAAGTCCTTAGAATTTGTTGTTCCTCATTAGTGGAAAAAAAACAAACCTGATTTCTTCTCAAGCTTTTGATGTTATTGCAGAGGATACCTACAAAATGCTTACATTAGTGCTTCACACAGTGTGTTATATGGCAGATGAATGTCATATTAAAATTATAAAAGAATTTTAAGATTTAATAAAATAATTAATCAGAGGAACTTGAAAATTTCGTAATAGAAAACTGTTTAGTGTTTTATTTGCATAATATGTAAATAAGATGTAATTAGAATTTGAAGGATGAAGGTTATAAACAGATGTGTTACTTGGTTGAAGGAAAATATAAAAGGCATAAATAAGTATGGTTAGTGGAATCTTCATGAACATGTAATATTTCATAATATATTTGTTTTATAAATATCAAAAAGACACTTTTCAAATCTATCAAAGCATTCTTCTCTTTCCTCCAGTTTGTGATTTCCTTTTGTTGTCCCCTCTTGGCAAATATGAGTGTCAAACTAGCTGGCAAGTAGAAATGTGGTTTGTGTATTCTAGAAACAAATATCACAAATTGTAGAAGGGCGATTTGGAGAGGCAGCACAACTTTAAAGCTGATACTGGCAACTGGGCTGAATTCAGTTCATCTCAAGGAGGAATAAAAAAGACAGTGGAAACCAGAACACGGAGGAAAGATGTTATTAAGGTGCGTAAGGAAAATAATTATCCAATAAGAATTTTTACTTATGCAAATGTTCATTGAGGGTTAAGAGGCAATATGCAATTTCTGGATACAAAAATATGTGAAAAATGTTATCAAAAGACTTTAAAAAAAGAGAACAGATGCTAGAAGATTAGCTAAAGACATATTCATATAAACTGCTGTAATAATCATTTATGCTGAGTTTAAAATAATTTCTTATTTTGAACAACAATTTAAAATTATCTATTAAAATATGCAATTGTGTATACTTACCTTTCATTTTCACTTCTAGGTATAGAAAGCTGAGAACTAAGTTTATGGACACAAAGAGTATGACGATATGAACAAGTCAAAGAAAATTTTTCTATATAATAGACAAATACACACAAAACTATCAATTAAGATTTTAATGCAGATACTTTAAAAGGAGACTAAACATAAACAGTGTAGAATATTCAATATCCTTTCAATGTGAATTCTACACTCAGAAGCAATTTAGAGAAAAAGGATGGATTTCTGTATAAGATATGTAAGGAACGCAGAGCCACCTAGTCTATTACTATGCCCTGTACTGATACTCCTCAACCTCTAGTCTACATCTGTTCAGCACATTGTTTCCCAGACTGCAGGGATTTAGAGAGAGGTTGCAGAGTAGAGAAGCAAGTTCCTTTTAAATATATCACTCAGAAGTTGGACATAGTCCTTCTACTTCTCTCCCTTTATCTGTAACACAGTCAACCAGAAAATCTTACCTAAAAGAGAATCTGGAAAACATAGTACAAGGAAATTTACAGTGTAAGGTTATGGTCAAACTTTTATTTAAACTTATCACTGGGTGTAGCTTTGTTAATTGATTGTATTGTTTCAGGGAGAAGTGACTGGAATTTGGAAGAGCATCATAGAAAGCATAAATGTATTGACTATTCCATTAGAATTTTTTTGAAAGAATTAAAACACTGGACAACACCAGGATGACACATTTAATTTTGAAATTCTCTGGGAATAAACGGAAGTCAATTTATTATCA